>JAQGBZ010000132.1:0-159475 GCA_034687125.1 Neelides folsomi
AAAATCATTTAATTTAATATTTTTTTAATATTAATATTTTAAAAAATCTTTCATTCAATTATTTAAAATTTAAAATCATTTGTACAGTAAAAACTCAATTAGAGCGTAATTGAAAGTGTAAAGAATAAGAAAAATTGTCATAATTGAGTATGAATGGAAAATCGCACTTTAATTCAAAATTAGTCAGAAGGTCGCAACTCTTATTTTTACATACATTCCTTGTAGAAAGATGCATATGAAATAACAAAGGATTTTCAATATCTATAGCAGAATTTTAATATCTTTATTGACACTTGTTAATTATATATTTATAATATTTAGTAAATATGAATAAATTTACTTTTCTTTCAAATATATTGAAAAATCAATCGGCTCTGATGAAATATCTTAAATGAAAATGTTTAAAAATACGCATATACGCGATATTTCAAAAATGTTTTGTTATAAAGTAAAAATTATGTCACTTTGTTAATAATGGGACGCGTTGTATTTTAACATCACTTTATCTTTATGATAATATTTTGGTCGAAAAAGCTTAAAAACATAGCACAGATACAATACATATAAGTACATAAATATTCAAAAGATAACAATAGCCTGAATATGGAATGAAAATGACGTCTAAAATTATCATAGGTAATTAACGAGATGTAAGGGGGGGATGAGGAATGAATTTTAAACAGTCAATTGATATAAGTTGACAGAAACAAAGTTCCGAGTTGGCTCTTCATTGTCCAAGCAAGTTAAAGGTGTTTCAATATAGATTTGGTAAATATTTTGAGACCTCGGTAGACCGTAGTTGTTCGAAATTCCAAGTGAAGGACTTTTCATGTCGATAGCACTTTCTCCCCATCCTTCAAACTATTAAAATATAACATATCGTACATTTAAGTTTTTTGTACATATTATGTCAATAAATATCTGTATATATCAATAAAACACTCAATACTCACCGCAAGCCTATTAAAACCTCCAGTGTTACATACGAGATAAACGATTTTTCTAACCGGTTCGCATGTTTCCAAAACCAATCTCTTAACAAAGTTCAAATCGTGTCTATTAAAAATATAAAACTAAAATTAAATTAACATTTATGTAATTGTGTATAATAAATAAAGTTGATTATAATTTAGGTATTTCATATTTACATAACACAGTCTAAATTATTGAATACATTAATAAATTAAACAAACTTAATCTCACCTCAATTGTACAGTAATTGGATTTACACTATAGGTGTTTACAGGAAAGATATCTCCAAAATAAGGGCTCACAACGGATTGATCTGACTTGTATCTTGTCCTATTTAAATCCATTTTAAAAGTTACTTTACGACTATGAAAACAAACTTTAGATAGAACCCTTTTCTTTCTCTCTTGATGGTAAAATGGCACAAATTGGGTACGTCTGTAATTATACTCATTAACAACGCAATTCAAATGCATTCTGAATTTGGTCTCCATTATGTTGGAAAGTATGAGTACTATGTAAATGATAGCTAATCACTTTTACAAATATTACTACCTATTACTCAAAGGCTGAATTTGTAAAATATTTATCTAAAAGCAACTATCCGTAGCTTCATTCAAAACAAACTTTTTGCATAGAAATGAAAGTCCAGTGAAGATACAAAATGCCTTCTAGCTATAGTCACCCACCCTCCGATTTGACCGTTTGGGACTTTTATTTAAAAATAGCTATTTATTTGTATTGGATAGCCACATGGGAGAAATCGACTTTTATTTCTTACTTTAAAATCATAATATCTAGGTACCTACATAAATATAAGTTCAAGTTATAAGCTTTTTGAAGTTAAGATGGTTTGATATTTGATTATAGTTATACGAGTTAGTAAATACGTACTAAATTACAATATTAGATATTAGACACGTCAATTTGCCTAGGTATAATTTGCCTAGCTTATCTCTAAGTTAGTCAGAAAGTTTGAAGATTAATAATTTAGTTTATTCTCTGTCCTGCTGATTTCCCATCTAGTTATTACCCGCTATACGCTGTGTTAAATTCTATTAAATGGCTAACTATGCGACTGGGTCTCATAATGACCACATCATATATGCATAAAGAAAAGTGAGGCATTAAAAAGCTCCGTATTCCAGCTTCCTTCCCTATCAATTTCCCCATTTCCCTTTCTTCGTGAATGTAAAGGAAGACTTCTCATGTTGTGGGTCTTGAAGAGTCTGTGAGATTCGAGGGGGCGAATCCATTAACCGGCCACCTCCCTCGAATGAGACAGGTGGAGGGGAGACTTCAGGACACGGGTGAATTACACACTTCTTCGTGTCGCGGCCGCGTCTTCCTCGTCCCTTGTTTTAAGAGGAGCACAGGTGGAGGGAAAAAATATATTGATAGCGAAAACTAATTTGAGAATACGAAGATCCGCTTTTTGCAATTTACTTTTTATTCTTTTGACTCATTTACATATAAGAATAACATGACCTATGATTTTATACTTTTTATTTATTTATGATTATTTTATTTTATGCTTATTTTATTCCAATAACTATATACGATCGAATTTTATGTTTATATTATGATGATTTTAAATACATTGTTGAATCATTTATTTGATCTATTGTTCTGAGTTATTGGGCATTTTGCATTAAACTTTGGGCAAATCTGGAACGTTTTGAACCAAATTGGTAATATTTTGATCTAGCCCCCCCCCCCCCATTCCCAATTCCTGGATCCGCCCCTGCGCAGGATATAGTATGTTATCTTATATTTATAAACTTTTTCTGGTTCAAACCTCTCTCTTATAACAAAATCAAATGCCATTATAATATAATAAGTACCATACATTTACATCATTTCTATTGGAATATTTAAAAATGTATCTTGGTTATTTGGATAAATATTTAGTTAATTGTTCACGATTAAGCTAAAGATTATTAAGTTAATGTTAAAATCATTATAAATTGAAAGAGTGTTGATTTGAGTGTGTAATTAAAAGAAGAGTGTGGGAGAGTTGAAATTACTTTTCCACTTTTTGATTTTAGGGAGAGTTGTGTCGGGCTACAGAGTGAGACGAGACTTTACGAGTGGGAAAGATCAATGGACGCTCATTGGGAAAAAGAATCCAATGAGACCTCAAATGTTTTATCCAGTTGAGACGAATATGACTGTCGTGAAAGGAGACACTTTGGTAACAAATGCTCTAATTATAATTAAAGGACTTATAATTAAAGATCAAAAGTCTCATTAACTTTTCCTTGTGGAAATAAAATAATTAATTTTGTTTTCAGGCTGCTAGATGTACAATGGTTAGTACACGGTCGAGAATCACAAGAATAGGGTAAGGATTTTAATTTACAATTTAAGTTTAAATGGAATTTAAGTTAACTGAATTTAAATAATTGTGACGCTTTATAAATAAATAATTACTGTTAATTATAAATTATTGTGCATGCTTAATTGACAATTGCGGTAAATAAATGATCACGAGTTTCTTTTAATTATCAACTGTATTTATTAAACATTGTCAAGCCATAAAACTTATAAACTTAACTTTAAAATTTTTTCATTTTTCATTTTTGATTGAATAAATTATTAGGTAATAATTTTATTCCCTAACTGAATCTAAAATCCATTTAAGGTATTTTCTAACTTTTGTGTAAACCACCGGAGCCTCTCCTTCACCGCAATCTGATCGACCAAATGAAACAATTCCAACTTGGAAAGTTCGAGCAGACATTTTGGCTGGAGATCCGGTCATTGTAAGAGGACCGCTAATTATAATAATTAACATTTAATTTAAATCGTCATTAAATTATTAAAGCATCATTAAATCTTACCCGCTATCCCCCTGACACGAATCTTGACCTTTTTGACCTCCGGCACACATCTAATAATTTTAATCACAATTAGCTAAATTGTCATTTTTTTGAAATTTTGTGTTTTCTTAAATTGATTAAAAAGTGAATAAAATTATATAATTAGTTAATGTTAATGTTAAATATAATGTTACTTGATTAGCGCCAACATTAACATCTTTGAATATGCTTCTGCAAACTGCAGGAGAAGTTAAGGGAACTTTCACATATTGCAAAGTTGTACTTCCAATATTCTCATCTGGGAAAGATAAAACGCAAAATGAATTAAAAATTTTAATTCAGCCACGAATTGAACATTAAGTTTAGGATTAACAATTTAACATAAGAAGATAAATAAAGATGAAGTTAAAGTTAAATGAAGTTAAAGTGAATAATTTTGCAATTTAAATTGTTTTTTACTATTCGTAGTTTTTCCCCAACCGGCCACGAAAGCTTCGAGTGTTTTGTAATTTGGACTTTGTTCAAGATTCGTTTTCAAATTGTATTCTTTAACAAAGGGAAGACAAATTGGTCTCGTGAAATCTGAAAAAGACGATTTACAATTATAATTCACATTTATAAAAGCGGCGATTCCCCAAAAAACTATCATAACCACCCTAAGCATTTAATAATTTAATTATAAATAAATATAATTTTTTACTTTAAATGTTGTTTTTTAAGATTAAATGCGTGGTGGACAATTGGTTTATTGAAAAATTTGAATTCATGGAAAAAGGGTGATTTATCCAATGGATGAATCAACAAGAGCTAAACCTGTTTGACCACAACTTTGTCATCATCTTCATCCATAAAGAATAAAGAGGAAAGAAGATGGAACTTTATATAAACTTCTATTCATAGAGATCCAACTTGGTTCATTATAATAAATTCATAATAAATATTAACAATAACCTTTGAAGCCTTTGACGCAAAAAGTGCGAAATGAAAATATTCATCAGATCTGAACCTTCATTATTGCAGAAACTGTCGAGCGTAAAACAAGTCGATCAGATGTGTTATAAAATATTTTTAATTCTTTTATTTTTTATATTTGAATCTCAAGGTGAGATATTATCTTTATATATATATAATTAACATACTATTATTTTAACTAACGTACTGCTATTTTAAATAATACAATATACTGTTATTTAATTGCTTAAATGTTAATAGCAGATTTTACTTTAATTGATTTTAATAATTATATTTATAATAATCTTAAATTTTTCCTTAGGTCAAGGTTTGCTTGGAGGTGGAGGATTATTAGGTCTTGGAATTGGTAATTTAAAAAAATATAAATTATTATATTGGACATTGGATTAATTGGAACAAAATTTAAATAAACTATTTTAATTAATTCAGGTGGTGGAAGTAAACCAAAACAAGGAGGGAGCAAAAATGGAATTTTAAATTTAAATCTCGGTGAAGTTCTCCCAATCCTCCCATTAAATGTCAATGTTGGAAATAGCCGAAATGGAAATCCCGAAGTGTGCGGATCAAATGGAGACAAATGTGCACCTGAAGGATATCTCCAAAGTTTAGGAATTAATTGGAATGAAAAAACCTATTTTAATAAATCAGGTGTTGTCATTCCAGACAAAGAAAAAGGCGAACCAAGATTTTACTTTGTTGGTCATAATCAGGTAATTTTAATTAATTACACTTCTAATTAATTTAATTAGTTAAAATTTTAAAATTTTAATAATAAAAAAAATTTTTCTTGGTTCTAAAAATTTTATTCTTATTATTTTATATTTTAATTTTTGAATAAAAAGGCGAATGGAATATTTGGTGATTGCATCACACCAAAGAATGAACTTGGCCATTGCCGTCACCTTCGTCATTGTGTCCAAGATTCCTTTAAGAATGACTATGCGACCTTTGTTAAATATTCGTGTGTGATTGAGGGGACTTACATTGGAACTTGTTGTCCTTACAACAAACTTCCGGTTCAATTTGGCGAAGATGAGCCAACAAATCCCAAACCAACTCGTCGGCCAAATAAACCCAGCAGAAGTTCAAGGCGAACCACAAGACGACCATATCCACTCAAAACAACATTTGGAGGAAGGGAATGTGGAATTAGCGAAAAACAAATTTCAAGAGTTGTCGGAGGAAGAAAAGCTGATCCAAAAGCATGGCCATGGATGGGTAAAATATTTAATCATAATAATACCACAATCATTAATTAATTATAATTAATTTTTTTAGTTAATTAATAATTAAATTATTTTTTATAGCTGCTCTTTTAAGACAAGATAGGGGAGATGAGTAAGTGGGATTAAAATTCACAAGTTGATTAAATCCAGCAACAACAAACTAATAATTTTTGTTGTAAACTTTTTTAATAGAATAATTAACTTAAATTTAATTGATTTTTTGACATTTAGTGATTCTCGTGCTGGTCAATATTGTGGAGGAGTTTTAATTTCAGAATTTCATATATTGACAGCTAGTCATTGTGTTGATGGGTAATTAAAATTAAGTAAAAATTTACAATTTTCAATTAAGAAAATTGTATATTTATTGTATATATTATTGTAAATGGTAATTAATTAAAATCATTCAATTTTAGTTTAGAAATTAAAGACATAAGGATTCGACTAGGAGAATATGACTTTGCAAATTTCAATGGAACAAGTACGAAGGATTTTGAAATCACGCAAATCCATATTCATGAAAAATTTAACAAGTAAATTATTGATTCTAATTCTTATTAACTTTAAGATACCTAGTTATTATTTATAATATAAGTAAAGAATGTAAATGTAGTTGCATCTTTAAATATGATTAAAATTAATTTTTTATACTTCACCAGATACACTTATGAGAACGACATTGCGATTTTAACTCTGGGGAAATCCGCATATTACAACAATGAAATTCGTCCCATTTGCCTTCCACCACCCAGGGAGACTTTTGAGAATCAAATTGGCGTTGTTACTGGATGGGGAACAATATAGTCAGACACCATACAAACATACAAACACAATCCCACAATATATAATTTACCTGACCAAATGTTGAATTAAATAACTTATTTTATACTGTTTATTTGTATTAGTTATGGTGGTCCGCATTCAGACGTTTTAATGGAAGTCTTAGTTCCAGTTTGGAATCAACAAGATTGTGTGGATGCTTACACTCAACCAATTCTGGTAAAAATAAATTCAGAAAATACATTCAGGAAATGTATTACTTATACTTACATATACAGGGTGGGCCATAAGTTGCTTTCTTTTTTAAATAAACAATCGTACTCCTTCGACAAGAAATAGAACGAAAAATTTTGGCTTGCGCTACCTTCCTTTATTTCGCATTCATCAAACGAAAATTTGCGGCTGCCGAGAGGAAAAAAGAAATGCAAAGCCCAACCAAGATTTTTCGTTCCATTTCCTGTCAGGGGAGTATAACAAAAAAGCAACTTATGGCCCACCCTGTATAATTATTCTTTATCCTGCTTAATATTTGCTAAAATATCTATTATAAAACAATTAATTTTAATTGTGATTGTCCATGAAAATAGAAAACGAATTTATGTGCGGGAGTGAGATCTGGAGGCAGAGATTCATGTCAAGGGGATTCAGGTAAGAATTTGTTAACAATTAAATGGGATTTAAATAGGATGTTAAATATAATTGATATTTAATTATGATATTAATTATATTTTAATTGGAATTAAGGAGGTCCGCTCCAAACGGAAGTTCAAGGGAGATGGGCAACAATTGGCGTTGTCTCGTGGGGAATTCGATGTGCAGAACCAGGATTTCCCGGTGTTTATACAAGAATCACTTTATATAATGATTGGATTGGAAATATTATACAATAATTATAATTAAGTGAATTATTATAAAAAATAGCATAATTAAAATGATTAAGAAGAAGGGTAACTAAACATTTAACGTTTATTATTTAATAATATGAAATAAAAGAATTAATTTAAATGGAAAAATAAAAGATTTTTCTTACATGAAGTGAGATTTACATCTCTGTCCAATCTCACAAGAGCAATGTCATCACCAGTTCCGATCACATCACGATTGTAATGAGGATGAATGACGATTTCTTCAAATCCGAAATTCAGTGATTTACTGCATTCGATGATTTGAGTCTTTTGGTCTAAACTTGTATATTCAATGCATTCATTCTCAACGTTTTCATCCGTTTCGGCCAACTGCACATCATGCCTTGCAAATTAAATATGAAAAATTAAATATTAATTAATTAAAGTTAATTAATTATTCCATCTAATAAATGTAATTTATGTTTAATTTATTTAATTGGCTAATTAATTTAATTACAGTTTAAAACTCAGTTCCTTAAAGCAATGAGCCGCAGTGAGGATATATCGTTTGTTAATCAAAGTTCCTCCACAGGCATAAATCACATTTGTCCCATTGTCATCTGTTAGAATTTAATTAAAAAAAATAATTTATTTCTAATTAATTCATTATAATTAATTGTAATTAATTTACTTGAGAATCCAAGTCTTGCCATCCATGGATTGTCACCAGGTTTAGCTGTGATACCCCCGATGATTCGATTTGAACTGAACGTTTGACCGCAACTGGGTGGAAACAATTTGAATCTTTTGTGTCCGCTGTGGTCAACCGCCGTTTCAACTGTTTCATTGTAAGATGTGAGCGGACAGCAAACCTTGAACAAATAAAACATTTGAAATTACATATATGAAAGAAATTATTACAGGTTCAAAATAAACACAATTTTATATAATAAACACAATTATTTAAAGATCAAAATTTAATAATTGTAAATTTTAATTGTATTTAATAATTACAATAATTAAATGTATTTTTATATGAGTGTAATAAACATGTATTTTTTTAATACTTGGCGTGTGTCGGCGGAATCTTGGCATAAGGCGCGTTTAAGCCCTTGGAAATCTTTTGTTTTTAATAATTTGTAGAGTGGAGGGCATTTCCGCAATTTTGACTGCAAATTAATGCAAATTCCATCTTCGTTGGTTTTGGTCAAACAGGGAATGGAATCCTCGGTGTGTTTTATTCGATCTTCAATAAATTCAACTAATAAATAATCAAAGATTAATTAAAATTAAAAAATGGCTTAAACTATCTGTAGATAAGATTAAAAATGGTTTAAACTTTATTAGAATAAATATTAATTCTTAATTCTGCTCATATTTATTTTAATTATAATATTTAACTATATTTTACAAATTAATTTAAAAAGATCAGACAATCTAAATTGCTTTTAACTTTGAAAAATTTAATAATGAAGATCATCTTGTTAAACAAGAGACATGATTTTTAACAATTTTTAATTATTTTTCTCGATATAATTATTTTCCATTAATTAAACTTGTTGATCGAATTACCTGATTCCGAGCGCACTACGTTTATAAAAACGAGAGTAATGGAATAAATAAGAAGCCAAACTCGTCCTTTTCCACAATTATTAAAATCCAACATTTTTGGCCCCAATTTTCCTCACAAACTCACAATGTGGAAGTGTGTTGGAAATCTTGAAAGTAAACTTGATCTCTAAATGATGACGCTCAACCACAGGCAAATAATTTTTCCAAATCCAATTTCTTGTCTTTTCCTTCTTTGTTTTGACCCTGAGACCCCGAACCTCTCTGTTAACAATAAACGCGTTGAGGAGTTTGGGAAAATTCTCAAGTCCATCAGCGGTCAAAAGAAACTTCTTTCTTATTCATTAAACATTCACTAAAGGAAACTGGAAATAAATGGACAAACCCAAATGAATTTTAATTAAGCAATTTGATCATTTTAATAATAATTAACATTACAATCTTGATTAAAACCAGATCTTAATAAAACTCTTATTTTATCCTTATCCTTTTATTATTCATTTAAATACCATAAGACATTTAATACTTACAGGCTTAAACTTAGATTATCTTTATGAATCCACTACCTTTTATTTTATCTTAATAATCTTGTTTTATCATCAAAGAGGATTTTACCATTTTTCTCATGAGAACTCGTTAGGGATAAAACGCGGTTGAGCCAATTTGATGCATCATTTTTCATACGAATAATGCGAAGATAAATTCATATACATGCAGATACATTCATTCCATCCATGGTGGGATTTTAATGAAGAGAGAAAAAGTTAATTTGATGGATGAACGACGTCGAAGTCAAATGATTTCACAAATTCCCTTGAGAGCATCTTTTTGGTTCTTTGTGTTATTTTGTATATATTTTGTTGGAAAAATGAAGAAACAAGTTTGGTCTGATCCACCACAAGAGTCAGGATGAGTTCATTTGGGGAACATTGGGCCCATCAACTATTCTTACAACGTCACCTTCGGTTGGAGTTGAAAAAAACACTTCATTTATTTTTTTAACCTCATATACAGGGTGGGCCATAAGTTGCTTTATTTTCTATATAAACAATCAAATAAAAAAGAAAGCGGTTTATAGCCCACCTTGTACAATTCATACTACTCATGTACATTTTTATATTTGTAGAATTCATACAACTTTTACTCATAAACAACATGTATTGTATTAGATATATTATATATTTATGTGTTAGATAAGATATTGGGGATAAAAAATGAGTCTCGTGATAATTTTAGTCTTCAGAATGCGCATATTAAGATTGAGCTCATAAAGAATGGTAAATGGCAAACTACGTGGAGAGAATTAAAAGATGGAAAAGAAAATCATCCAAGTAATTTATATATGAAGGCTGAAGGTCAAATTTCCACAATTAAATCTCATATGTATTTCTTATAAGTTGGATTTATAAGAACTTATATAAATATGAGTATTTGATTATAAGTGTAGTACGCATTATAATATTTGATTCATATCTTACTATACCATATATTCTTACTACATGAATGTAAATCATATTCATATTCTACACTGTGTAATTCTTACATACATGCTATAGCCAATGCTTGTAAGATATGTAGATTATGGCAAATTTTATATGTAAAAATTGAGATATTAAAAAAATGTTTTTGGTTCTAAAAATGTGCGATGGTCCCAATTGATTTAACATGGTTCCTGAGAGATAAAAATAAAGCGTGGGAAATGTTAACAACACATTTCCTATCTCCCACTTTGCTAAAAATCTCCAACATCATACATTTTAAAACCAACGTCAGTTCGCGTCATTTTTATAAATTTCCTTCTCCAAAGTTCCAAACTGACAATTCCTTTGTTCTCTCCCATTACTTTAAATTGGTTCAAATGTTGAAAGTAGAAAAAAGGTTCAAGAATCTTTAAAGGTCAAAATTGCATATTCGAGTTATTTCATTCAAATGTCAAACCATTATACATAAAATGTAATAAACTGTAAATAGTCAACATAATGCAAATAACAATGCAAAAATGCAAAAATCGTTATAAATGCATTTAATTCATTTAATGTAATATACTTTTATAGCTATAGGTTATAGTTTATGTTTATTTATGTTTATACTGTACAGTCATTGTATTTAATATATTTACTATAATTATATACCTCAGTGAATAAATACAATACAGATAAATATTCATTGTAAATTATTCATTGTATCATTTAAACTGTTTATTATTCATTGTGGTCTTCAATTGCATGGAGTTTTTTATGCTCCAATTCCTTTTGATTGTTCCAAATTCCGTAAAATATTTTAAATGATGAAAAAAATGTTTTTATGGGTTCTAAGAGCCACCAGCATTTTGCTGTTCTGCACCGTTAAAAGACACCTTCTTTAATTGTGACTAACTATGGTTGGATTCTTGAAAGGTAATTCATGGCCCAGAGGAAATACAACACATTTCTCACAACGCACAGAAACCCCAAAATCCAAATCATTCCAACGGAGTCCAAATCTCCGTGCGAGAAGTGTGCGAAGTCACGTGAAGTGTGAGCAGAGGAAATCTCTCCAGATTTATGCCAAGATTAGGGGAATTGTGAAGGATGGTTGGAAACAATGGAGAGAAAAAATTATTTACGACTTGGAAAATAATTCTTTAAGATTTAGAACCAAACTTAGATTCTTCGTATGAATTTCTTCTTCAGATTCTTCCTCGGATTTCTTACTTGGGTTTTTGCTTGAATTTCTGCATGTATTTCTTACTTGGAAAGTTGTTTGGATTTTTGCATGAAAATTTGCATGAACTTTGCTTGAAACTCTGCTGAGATTTTTGAGCTTGGATTTCCATTTGTAATTAGAATGTCATTGTGAGATCATGAGTCATTGACTTCCTTTTTTGATTGATGTGACTTCTCCACTTCAAGCGTTAACTTCAAGTGTTGAGACCAAGAAGCGTAATAAATGGGAATTAAAGTCATTGTTGCACTTTGCCATCATGGTTTACCTTTGGTGAAAAAAATCACCGCGAAATCCACTTCAGCACAACCAATAAACCAATACAAAATTTACACTGTTTATATACTGTTGGAAAATATCTGTTAAACGTAAATACATAGTAATACTGTTAAATCTATAGGCATAACATTTACACTACATCACCTATTTAGCTAAAGATATTTTATGCATTTATACTACACAGTATGTGTAAATACTATAGCATAAAATTATATGTATATCATATATATACTATACAATTATATCATGTATAGTATTTATGTACAATTACATTTAGACATCGTTAAACATAATGTTAAATGTAATTGTTTTCATTAGACCTTGTCAAAACCCTTAATGAGCCATGTCTATATAATATATTTAGTACTTACATATACTTACTTTATTTGTATTATATAAGAATATATCATACATGTATTGGGTATACTATGTTCTACATATGTTCATATACTTCTATAAGCATATAAGAACCGTTGTTCTGTAAATTCCTCAATTTGTCAAGTGTGAAGACTTCCATGTCGATTGAGAGCAGAATTAGACCTTTGGAATTGAAGAGGAAGGAAATTAAAGAAAGTCATTGTCTCATCGGAACTCCTTTAAATTTGAATAGGTGAACTTTTCGCTTCCTCCTTCTTTGCCTTCTTTTATTTAGTGAAGTGGGAAGGAAGCAAAGCAAAGTTTATGGTTGAGAAGAAGTTCATCTAAGAACATTCCGTTCCTTCCCAAAAGTTCCTCCATGTAAACTTCTATGTTAAATTGGATATTAATACAAACGTCGTCGTGGTTTTCCAGATGCGGTCGAAAATGCACAAACTGCGGATTAACATCTCAATAAGCCCCAATTCCCCCTTAATTTAAGCTCAGGTAACTCAAACAACTCATATAACTCAAGTAAGCTCAAAAGCTCAGGTAACTCAGGTAAGCCAAATAAGCTCAGGTAGGATAGTAAGCTCAGAAGGTAAGTATGAAGGTAGGATTGAAGGTAGGATTGGAACTCAGGTAGGATTTTAACATGTAAAGGTATCTCAGGTAAGGTATCCTTTTTTGTATAGGGACAGGTGAGGAATTGAACGGGGGTGTTCGGGGGAAGATTGCAGGTATCTTTGAGTTGGTGTTTAAGGGAGCCCTCGTTCCCATGGTTCGCCTCTTGTGTACAGTTACTACCCACCTCACCATTCCCTCAGGCACCTCCACTTCCTTTCCAATAATAAAAACCAAGTTGGAATCGTGGATGGCTCCAACATGGTCACACGAATCTCTCTCTCCGAAATCAAGATGAGAATTTACAATCTCAAGATCTTCACATCTTCGGTTTGACATCTTTGACATCTCTCTAAAGGTCTCTCTAATTTAAGTGCTAAGTGTATGAAATAACCCGAGTTTGTGCCTCTGACCTGGAGGGATTGTTTTTGGGAATGTGAAAAAGAGGGAAATTTCCCCTGGTGGGTCTCAGTGAGAGTCATTGGGTTGGAAGAGAAATGATGAGACGAAATTCGAAGATTCTTCTTTCTTCACTTGGTCTTTTCCTCCTCCTATTTTATGCCTTGAGTCTCCTCACTACAAATGGAGTTCTTCATAATAAGGTAAATAAATCAATTCTAATTAAAAACCAATTTTAATTAAAATCAATTTAAAATCAATATAAAAGACATTTTAATTAAGATCAATTTACAATCTAGATAAAATCGTTTTTAATTAAAATCAATTTACTTTAAATGCTGTCAATTTTATTTAAAATCACTTTAAAATTGCTTTAAATACTGTCAATTTTTTAGTTGACGATTTTTGAATTTTGGGTGATTTTCAAATTATCGAGATCGAGATGAGATTTTTTTAAGTACTAAAAAGTATATAGTATGATTTTTTGATATTTTAATTAAGGTGATTTTTCAATAAAAGTGATTTTGTTAATATTTTGCTAATTAAGGTGTATTTTAAAATCGAGGTGATTTTGATGGCTTAATCCTAAACCTTTTTACTAATCTATTACGGATATAAGGGGAATTCTAAATTTCACACTTTGTTGATCAGGGGAAGGTCGGCGAAGTTGGGATGGTCGTGGCAGTGAATGATATCGAACAAGACAGCTCCGTTCCAGACTGGCAACTTCACCTCCAAAAGGAACAATCCCACCAACAACATCCGAACAGCGAAGTCCAATTGACCCAAGAAAATCCCTATCATTTTGACCGGGTTGTTGGAGTACACGGAGAGGTCAATCAGGGTCAGGGGAATGAAGGGAACGGGAAAAAGCTTCTCATTCCATACAAAGTCGTTCATTTGGATTTCAAAGGCGCTCCGCCCAAGTTGGAATATCTTTTTTCCCTCTTTCCCCTAATGAAGGAAGCTGGGGGAAATGCGGTGCTCATTGAGTACGAAGACATGTTCCCATACGAAGGAGTTTTGAACGGATCCGCTCATGGGAAACATTTTACAAAGGTACGCTAATTAACTAAATACAATTATAATTACAATACAATTACAAACATTGTCAACTAACCGTAAATGTCAATATCATTACAATTCAACGTTATGTAGATCTATAAACACAATGTGGTTTATATACAGGGTGGGCCATAAGTTGCTCTCTTTTTTAAATAAACAATCGTATAAAAAAGAAAGCAACTTAAGGCCCACCCTGTAGATCTATAAGTGGTTTAAAATAAATTTAATTCATATACCGAAGTTAAGAAATATAATTCATGTAGCTATGTGTAGTTATTTGTATTTAAGTAATTGTAATTTTAAGAAGCTTTTACAAGAACATGTTAATTATGGTTAAGAATGTGTGTAATGACTTTATTTTGTAATTATTAAATAGGAGGAAGTGAAGTCATTATTAAAGGCGGCTGCTGACAATGATCTCGAGGTTATTCCTCTCATTCAAACATTCGGACATTTGGAATTTGTCCTTAAACTGGAGAAATTCTCGAACTTGCGTGAAGTCGATGAATTTCCTCAGGAAATTTGTCCTTCGAATGATAAATCATGGGAAATGGTGAAAGCCATCATTGACCAGGTGAGACTCAATCATTCATATCCCAATTAAATACATATAACATGTCAGTTAAATATGCCTATACCGTACCTATACCCAGTAAGCCCATTATTACTAACTAACTGACATTGAGACATTCCTGTATATGAAGATTATATGGACATATGTCATTCATTGATTGGGTTTTAAATATTAATTATATTAACGATGTTGGATGTGTGCAGGTGATGGCCCTCCACCCTAAAATCAATTACATTCACATCGGATGTGACGAAGTTTACCATCTCGGTGAATGTGAAAAGTGCAGGAAAAAAGGTCAAAAGGATGTTTTCATCAACCACGTGGTTCGAGTGGCGAAGTACATCAAGAAAACATACAGAAAGAATTCCATCATTTGGGATGACATGCTTAGAAAATATTACACGGAAGATTTGGCTAAATCTGAAATTGGTACAATCAAATATAAAACATATAACATAATAATATTCTTTATAAAAGACATAAAAATACCTATATGAAATACATACAATTCCCATATAAAAGATGTATAAAAGACATATAAATGATATATACAAAACATAAATGATACATGAAAGTCATACAAAACATGAAAAGGATAAAAACATTAAAAAGAGCCCAATGCCCTCATTTTCCTTTTTGTAACAATGCCGTTTTTTCACCACTTTCTTTTTTTATACATTTTAGGAGACGTCGTTGAGCCGATGATTTGGGACTACACGGAGGTTTATAAAATTATAAGATTTTCCAATATAACTATATTAACTTTCTAAGTTTGATGATGATGTTATATGATTTTATACAGTTTATACATTAAGTGTTAGTGAGTTATAATGGTAATTGTTTTGTCACGATTTGATGAAACTAATCAATAATTTTTGTTTTGCAGAATGTGGACCATTTAGTGAGTCCTTATCTCTGGCCAATGTATGGTTCAATCTTTAAGAACATTTGGGTCGCCTCGGCTTTCAAAGGAGCTTTTGGGGAAACTCTTTACCAAGTTGACATTCAACGACATGCAATGAACCAACTCTCTTGGGTATTTATAAATTATCCTAACCTAACCTAAGTTACATATATCATGTATCTGTACAGGGTGGGCCATAAATATCTTTATTTTTTAAATATACAATCATATAAAAAAAAAGATACTTATGGCCCACCCTGTATATCTGTAACGTTTAACTAAGTTTACCTAACTTAGTGTATATTTTTATATACTGCTTTATATTGATTATATTGAATGAATCAAATGAGGAAAATTCCTTTGACATTTTTCCTTAATTGGCAGATTAAAACAGTGCAGAGGGAATCTCCGCGTATTGCCAATTTCCGCGGTGTTGTTATTACCGGTTGGTCTCGTTATGATCATTTTGCCGTCCTTTGCGAACTCCTCCCTCCTGCCGTTCCCTCCCTCATCCTTTCCCTTCTACTACTCAAAGATCAATCGCTCCATGTGGCCTCAAAACATTTTCAAAAACTGTTCAAATGCGATTTCAATGGAGAATTTGTCCAAGTGGAAGATTGCGTTTGGAATGGAAAAGATGTTTTTGCTTCACTTGGAATTCTCAAATACTATGAGGTTTAATGATAATCACAAATTAATTATAATTAATTAATTAAGTTATTTAAATTATTTAAATTCCAATTTACACTTTTATGTTTATTTAAATTTTAATTAATGTTTAATTAATTTTTTTAGTCTCAAGTTAAGTCTTTAGACAAAATTAAAAAAGGCTGGGTGACGGATTACAGCGTTGCACATAATTACACTTCTCCATGGCGACTAGAAGAACCTTTACAGACCGTTGTTCAATATTTGAACTCTGTCCGGTCCTTTGAAGGGAACATGAAGTCAACGTTGAGGAATTACTTTGAAGAATACGTCGTGTCTGAATGGGTCGAACAGAAAATCCTTCCTATCAAAATCACACTCAATAAACTTTTAAACGACATTAAAAGCTTAAGAGGAAGAAGAGTTTGGCAAAAAAGACCCATATGAATCTCACCAGTATTATTAGCTAATTACAATTAACAACCATATTTAATCAACATTTAAACAACTACTTAAAAACACGTTAACAACTTTAACATTTAAAACTGTTAAAATCTATAATACTTAAAATCATTCAAATACTTTAACTTTAACTAACTTAATTGTTAAACTTTAATAGTACATTTAATACACAATTTCTATATACAAATGATTTACAATTTTAATATTTAACCGAGTTAAACACATGAGTCAATTCCTTGTACATTCAGATAGTTCGTTACCTTTTGAATTCATCTTCAAACGATGATTTGAAATACCTCAAATAAAAAAATATTATTTAGGATGAGAAAATGATATTCTTTAATTGTTAATTTCTTCGTGATCTAAAGCTAATGTAAAATAATTACAATTGTGAAAGTTAGTTAAACTCTACCATTTGTATTTTAATAGTTATCCCGGTTGAACCTAAACTTGTTTTAATTTAAGATTCTTGCTAAAACTCAAAGTTTGTCATATTGATATTTCTATACATTATTATTCAATAAGACAAAAAGCAGCCCATTTAATTTAATTATGATTATGTAGTTTTAGAATTTCCACGCGTGTATTTTAGAAATCACAACTCTTAAGAAAACTGTTGAACGCAAATTGTTAAAGAACAAATAATAAAAATATGTATAAAATAAATAAACGTCAGTTCAATGTCATTAAATGGAAATGTAATTAATTTTTTGGAATGTCATATAATTTAATTTATAAATTTCATATTGGTAAATATTTAGTAAAATGATATTCAGTTATGATGCCCTGATCGACATAGTACGATAGTACAGATAATTGATATAATACAATACATTGATACATAATACATGTAAATTACATAAGTATGATAATTAAATGATAATTAAAAACATTTAAACTCGTTTATTCAGTTTTACTTTATTTATGTATAAAATTGTATATAAAAGGACTTTCGAGGCATATTTTATTTGTCAATTTTACATATAATACTTATATTAAACTCGTCAGATCTCAGGAGATGAAAATTACCGAGATTTTTATATTAAGAGATTGTAAGTTAAGAAAATGACCTTTCAGTAAATGGTTCTTTGAAGGCCCCTTAATTTGGAAATAATGAAATTCTCAATTTGTGCATTTAAAACAAACAGATCATAAAGAATTATTCAACTTAAATTCTAACTACAATTAACTTAACAATAAATTTTAATTAGTGGTTAAATAATTAATTCTAATTAAATAATAAAATAAGGAATATTGAACAAATTAAGTAAAAAAGGGCGTAATGAATTCACAGTCAAATGTGATTCAGAAGATGTAAGTTTGAACTTGTGATGTTTCTAAAACATAATTAAAACATAAATAAATTAAATTAAACAAAGTGATGGGTGTCAGACCCGGGGTTGGAATTACCTCCCCCTGTGCTTCCTGGTCCAGTTTGTTGCATTTGGATCACCGGATGGTTTTCGTCACCCATCCACCCTGATTGAAGACGCTCCCGAACATCGTGATATTCACGTTGAAGACACAAAGCAGCAAAGGCGTGGATGAACATTGAAATGACAGCGAAGGCATAGGCCCAAGACAAATAATTAAAATTGGGATATTGGAGCCAATCCCTTCTGTAGCATTGACCTCCAAATATGGCTACAGCCAAAAATATGAGAAATGCTATAAAATAAATATAAAATCATTAAAAATTAAATACTAACTATAATTATAGTAAATATGAAAAAATAATTAAATTGACTTTTTAGTTAGTTAATTGTTAATTAATTAGTTAATTTTACTATTTTACCTGAAAGTGCATTCCCTCCCATTGCGACTGTTGTCAGAAGCCATTCATTGTCAAGAATCAATTTCAATGGCCATCGTGTGATCATTAAAGATAAAAGAATGAGCGATGCGAGAGACGTCATGAAGGCGAGTGTGTAGAAAGCTTGGACTGTCATCAACCAACCTGAAATTCCAATTAAAAATTCACCTACTGCCAAACTACAAGTACAAATACTTCCCAACCCCTTTATTCAAATTTACTTTAATACTAATTACTTACTTTAAGCAAAAACTAAAACTTAAATTTTTAATAGATTTATTTAGATAATTAAATAATTACCTGGTAAAAGCCATTCTCGGATAATTCTGAACTCTAAACTGAATATGTAATGACATCCCGTAAACAGCTTGTCGAATTGGTAATGTGGATGTCGATAGTTGTGGAAGCAATATTCCCAAAGACCCATGTTTTTGAAGGGACTGAAAGTGTACTCCCATGAGACAAGCCAATATGGGCTATTTAAAAAATATAATCATAATTAAATATTTAAGATAGCATAAACATTCAACCTAATAATTTTATGTAATTATTTAAATTTTTAGTTTTATTAAATAATTAAAATCGGTGTCAATCATTTAATCAACAAAAATATTTATTCAAATACCTTGCAAAGGCGAAAAGTAAAAACACGAAGGCAATGAAGGAAAAAGTACTTCCAGTCACAAGAGCAGCTAAATAATACAAAATATTAAATTTTAATTAGTAATTTGTAGTTAAATAAGAGCTAATGTACTTAATAATTAAATTGAATGATTAAATCGGATAATTAGATTGGATAATTAAATTGAATAATTAATTAAACGGTTACGTGATGGTTTTGGTATTTGGATTTCATATTTCTCATTGTGGTGATGTGAAGACATCCGAGATCTGGATGACATTGCGAGAGACATGACTTACTCCGTATAAAGATCTAACTTTAAATTAAGAAATATTTAACTGATCAGCTAAATTAATCCCATCACAATTAAATGAATTATTTGACAGGGATCGGACGGCGGTGAAATTTGTTGGTTTTGGTGTGTTGGGAAAATAAGCCACACCTATCCTACCAAGCTTGAATCTGACAATTCCCAACCGACTCACCTGCTCTTTCACCTGACGGAGATTAGGGAGAATTGTTCTTCAGGTGAGCGAGGAATAGACGGCAGGTGTCTTTCGAATATCCCCTATAACATAAAAATAAATATACGAATGTTTTTCTCTTACTCTTGGATATTCTAAAAGGATTCTCTGTATATTTCTCCACTCACACAGGAATTCTTTGTTGAACTTGGAATAAGCTTGGAATAAACAAATATAGTCATTTAACTAATCAATTTATTTATTATTTCTCCAATGTTTGTTTTTCATCTCAAATTAAGCAGAAACGGAGAACTTAAAACAGACCGACTTTTAATAGCCTTAACTATCCAAATATATTATAGCTCGATTTTTAATGCATCTGTAATTTAATATAATGTAATTGATGAATAAAGTATATAGTAAAGGCAGTTTTAACTGATATTTATTGTTTTTTGTTATTGTCGCCAAATTCCACCTCATTGAAATTTAATATCCTTTATGGCCTCTGCAAAAACAATAAAATTATTTCGTTGAATCAGCATTTAAAATTTTTCTGTCTAAAGTCCAAGCTCAATTAACTTTTAAAGTTCAGTTTTAAACATAAAGATATTTTAAATAGATGCATAATAACATCTAAGTATGTTGATATGTATTCGACTATGTAAGTATATGTTATAAATGTACTAGGTATATTTAATGAACTTTATTTAAACTTAATTAAATAAGCCATTAGGTAAAGCTTCTATTTTAAATTCCTGGAATTGCATTTGAGCTTTAGTTGATGAGTTGAAGGGTGAAGTTCCTTTTTGTATTGAGCTTCCCTTCAACTGATTCCAAATGGTATTCTTGAAACGATGATCCGACTCTTTTCCTTCATCATTGTCAATGGAATTTGTGGGTGTGATTGTTTTCTTTCTTCCGTCCAATCTCCCCCTGATTCATCAAATTGAGGTGAAATGATGAGCGAAGAAACAAAACATTTCATTCACCCTCAGCATCACTCTCATTCGCATTCAATTCGGATATTGCATGTCGAATTCCTCCGAAAGAAAAAAAACTTGGATTTGGGATTGATTCTGACGGAGGGTTTCGAATAAAAAAGAGAGACAGATGGAGAGAGCAAACAGACGAATTTTTATGTACTTACACTCTTTGAACAAATAATGGTCATGGCAAACCGTCACACCTTAAAACATTCCTACAATCAACATACAATATAACTACATACATATGTACAATACATATATGTATGTATTCACAATGTAAAGATCCAAACTCGTGTTGAGAACAGAAGTCCTTTAAGATTGCCGTCGTCGTCAGCTTCCAATTTATCTTCTTTTTACAACTAACAATTTTATATACAAATACATACATTTTACATACAAATTTTACATATAAATTCTACATATATTTTACATACAAATTTTATATGCAGTTTTAAATGCAATTATTTATGAAATTTTACAATGTGGGTAATTCATTCAAGACACCGCAATTTGTCTCGCGTATGTAAATTTTATGTAATTATACGAAGCGAATTTTTTTTCTAACTAATTGGAATTTAAAACTTTTTAATAAAATATTCCTTTGATGATCCTTTGTATAAACCGGGGAATGATAAAATGTATGAAAAAGTATTTTATGGCTCTTTTATAAAAGACAGAGGTGACATTTTGTTAATTTATTGGCGTAATGTAATGAGGAGTTTGGAACCCCATGAGGGAGAATTGAAGAACCAACAGGTTTAACAAGTCACTACAAACAACATGAGGAGAATGAGCAAATGAAGAAAAAACGTGACCAAATTGGATAAAATCTTTTATTAATCAATTCGTTATCTTTTAATAGTTCTTTATTCTTTATTAGAATTCCGGTCGCAAAGCATAACATTTTGGTAGATAAATCACTTAACTATTAAATAATAATTTTAATAATAATTACGAAAGAACCAACTAAGAATTCTTATTTGAAAATTCTATATTTGTCTTAAAAATAATTTAGTCGTTTGGGTTTCAAACGACTGTTTTGGTAAGCGAGATTGCATTGTTGGTCAAACAATTGATTTGTAAGTTAATTGATTATCATAATTAAATAGTTAGTATTCTTAATAATTAATTATATTTTTATATAATGTATCTATTATTTATAATGGCACATTATATCATTTTAATATTTATAATAAAAATATTCAAATTGGTGAATATAAAGATGAGTCTTTCTTTATATAGGAATTGAATTTAATTAAAATGATGACCCAGCATGGGGCAAAATTGAGAAAGAAATTAGTTAAAGATCGATTAAGATTATTACAATTAAAAAACTATCCGATTTAAGATCACATTTTAAGAATGGAATAATTATTGTAGTTGATAAAGGTTGGCATTTTTTCCTTAACTATTTGGATTGAATTATTGATTGTTTGCTTATTAAAATATTTAATTAATTTTTAGATTGGAATTTCATCGTTTTGATTTTGCAGTTGGACAAAATGAAAAATTAGGAAATAATAAACAATGAAGTGAAATAAATCTCGTTGGATCGTCGTTTTCGTCGAATCCTCTCACGTCCAATGTGTTTTCATATTCAGCATATCTAACATAGCTAAATGATATCTAAAAACAAAGAACCAACAATTGATTAAAAACTCAATATAACTCATTATAGTTCATTATTTCATTAATAATTAATCCCATTAATTACAATCTAAAATCAAGATTTTTTAGACAAAAATATTAGATTTTTAAATTTTAAATTTCTTAAAATCAATTTTTTATTTTACCTCAGACTGTGGGTTTTTCATATCGATAAATTTCATTGTTTCGAAATGTGAGTGGAATTGTGGAATGACTGTTAAGTTTTGGCCAAGAAGATGCCCTGGAAAAATAAAAACGTTAATTAAGGCCCAATGTAGAAAATCTCCCCACATGATAAAATTTAGAAGACAGAAGTTTAATGAAGGTTGAGTAACGAGAAGCAAAAAAAATCATTCATACAATCACCCCACAGAACAATGGGCCCTTCAAATATTCATTTTCAATGTTTATGAAATAGCCTTTGGTCATACTTCATCATTTCCAATAACTTTTTTCATCCCCCGACAACCCTAATGAACAATCCCAGGCTTGCAATATTACAAAATTAAAAACAAAATTAAAAACAAGCCAATACCACAGATTACACTGTAGATTTACAGATTTACTCAAAAATAAAATTTTACTTAATCATAAATCTTAATTAAAAATAATCACAATTAAAATTAAATTTTTTAGTTAAATAACTAACAATGAAGCAAAAAAGCAAGAAAGAGGAAATGTGTCATTAAATAATAAAGCGTTAATTAGAGAGGAATTGTTAATTTTGTAAAAATTGTTAATGAGAGCTGAAGTATGTAATAAATATATTGTATAGGTAATATATAAAGGGCGTATTTTACCTGCAATGTATCCGACTGTAACATCATCAGGGAGTTGGATTCTATCACAGACTTTGATGAATTTGCCCCCACTGGAAAGAAAGAATGTTCAATTACAATCCTGTCAGATCCCAAAGGAAACCCGGCGGACTTTCAAAAGGGATCTGTGCACTATGTGTTATTACAACTATGTCTGGGCTCATCTTCAATCCATAGTTGAGTAATAATAGGGAAGAAACTCCATACAACATCGGAATGAACCTCCAGCCCATATTGTGATGTCAAAGTCAAGGTAAAGGTAAAGTATGGGTTACTTCCATAAGGGAGAAAAAAGAGATTGAAGACGAGATCCGCCTCAATTCCCTTCTACTAATACACTCAAGCTCCCATCGACTCATTGTATTCTTCTACAGATACAGAAAATATATCATATACATAAAATATAATGTATATATAAAATACATAAAATATAAGAAGCGTATAAGAAATATTTGTATATAAGAAATATATAGGAAATGTATAGGGAATATATAGGGAATGTATAGGGAATATATTGGTAATTGTAAAGGTAAGAAGATGACTCGTAAGAACTCACCTGGCTAGGGGGCTCATTCGTAACGCTAAAGCTCGACTCAGACAAAACCCCGCACCGCCGGTCGCAAACCAAAACGAGACTTCTTCCTGTTAATCAAAAATGAAAAATTGTTTAAGAGTGATATCAGATAAATTATATTGGATTCATCTTGAGGGTCTTTGAGTCATCATGAACAAGGTAGAGCCATTATATATAGAGCCATTGTAGAGCCATTGTAATTCATTGAAGGCTGTGGGGTTTGTTAAGGTCGGAATCTTTGAGATGGTTTGGGAGTCAACGGTGTGTTCGGAATTATCAAATGAGAAAAACAGTGAAAGTTGATGTTGAGGGGTTATGGTGAAAAAGCACGGAGAATAATGTATTGAATAAAGTATAATAATGAATAGGTCTTGTATGATATAATGTATGGTTCATATACAGATTGTATTATCGTGCATTAATAAGATTCGCTTTCAGGAGGGTCTGGAAATCTTTTCATGATGATGAACATGAAAGTTGAAACGAAGATCCATTCATAATTGGAACAATTTTTCAAAAACTTCCTTCCTGACATATTCTATAAAATACGAGTAATTTTATATAGAGCCATATTTTATATATCAAAAGATGAATTCATTCACCAGAATACAAAATCGAAAACCTCAACCGTAAAAATATAAAATAATCAATTTGATCATTAAATATTAAATTAAGCTTTAATGATTAAAACTCAATGTGAAAATGATCTTAATGGTAATTACAATTGTAATTAATGTAATTGTGGACCGGGAGTTTGATAAAAAAACTAAAGTTAGGTTTTCTTTGTTCTGATTGTGTTCTAAATGTTTTTCCTCCTCAGTTCCGAGTTGATCAAAAAGGAGGAAAAGCCGCGTCGGGTCTTTTGGATAATTCCTCCATGACTCGACTTGAGCCGGCAATTTCTCATGTAGGTAATTCATCTCATTTTGGGGTTTATTACAGTCATTACCGGAACCCGAGATATGTTGGAAAAAAAGAAAAATGAATTTCCTATCTCCACCACAGCCAACGTCTCGACGCCTGGCCGGCCAACGTATATTAAGAAGTTGAATAAAAAAGACCCGGCCTTCTTCCACATTTCCTCCATAACAATCTGGATTTGGATAAATACAGACGTTGAGCCTAATTTGGTTTTTTTATATTCTGGATTATTTTATTGGAACTAATCTGCGGTTTCGTGACAAATGGAATGGAAAGTCATTAACTCATACCAACGGCGTGTGTGGGTCGTTTTGGACTTTTTTTTATACCAAGACCTCAAAGGGAATCTTTAGAAATCAAACTTCTGTAATACTCGTTGTATGTTTACATAATAATATACTCATATATATAATATGTATACTAAATATATAATGTATGATGTATGTAATATATTATGTATTGACTATTGACATAAAATTGAAAAAAGTTCATGTTCAAAAAATAAGTCGTAAGTCAAATATGTGCAGCTGGGAGATGAGACAAAAAAAAGAAACCCTTGAAATCTTTTTATAAATACAAAGATAAATACAATGTATATTATAATACATATTTATATGGTTCTTTATATGGTTTTTATATGGCTTTTACATGCTGTTACATAGCGAATGAAATTGTCCATTCTGTCCAAGGTGGAAGTAATTGAGGTGACATAAAGAAGAAGAAATTTCTTTCTTCAATTCTTACCATCACGGATCAATTTCACACTTCCTATGTTAATAATGTAAAGATGTCCCTTGGTCCTTAAGGAATCCTTTAAGGAATCTTTAAAAGGATCTTTAAGGATTCTTTAAAGAGTTGAACTTAAAAGCCTTTAAGGACCGATTGGCTTTAATCCTCTTAACAAGATCTATTTATCTTAAAGTAAAAAGAGAGAAATGTTGAATTATGAAATTATGAATAAATAGCTTTCTATTAGAAGCGGTCCCAAAATTTCCTTTTCCTTCTGGTTGTAAAGGGAAGATGAGGAATGAGGAGGTTTGGGTTATTTGAACAACAACAAGAGAACTGTTAAATATATACAGCCCTAAAATAAAATGTCTAAAATTGAAGAAGTATTTTGAGTAGGGAAAGGGAACGGAATTAGAGTTCCTCCGCTGAAAATAAAAGTTTAAAATTAAAAGTGGAAATCTAAATTTGCTGGCTAATCCTGGTTTACCCGGAGAAGAGATTCGGAGATTCGGAGATTCGGTGCTCGGGAGATTCGGAGGTTCCGAAGTCCCGCGGGTTCCCCGAAGACCTGATTGAGACTCTAAATATTCCTCATCTCAAAAATAACTAATTTCTATTTCGGACAACTTCCCATGCTCAAATAGATTTCCTATTTCCGAACCTCCCCCTTCAAACTCCAAAGACTTTTCCCATCCAGCGAAACCATCCAGATCCAGCACAAACACAAACACAAGCAAAAGCACAAGATGAACATTTTCAAAAAGGATCTTATTCTATAATCTTCGATATATTCTTCGGTTCTATGGTGAAGATAAAAAAAGAGTTTTTTCAATTCCCCTTCAACGAACAATTATCCTCGCTTTTATTCTCCGTACCGCACAATTCAAATCTTCCTTTTAAGGTTCGACTCATTCGAATCCCAAAGGGCCCTCACATTATTAAATCCTTTAACCACCAACTTTATAATCTATTAAAAGGTAAGCTTAGATAACCCAAGCTTTGATTTACTTTAGGCTAGGTTAGGTTATATACATTTTCCTATCTAACATTGAGTGTTTCTCCTTAGAGTCAGAATGGCGTCTTCGGCTCGGCCTTTGTTAAGGGGAGGATCCTGAAGTTCAATTTATGTGCCAACAGGTCCCATTGGGTTGTTATTTACTATAAGAGAACAATGGTCTCACTCTGTGTGCCACTCCGAATTCCCATCAAGGAACAATTGGTAACAATGGGTCGGGTGGGGGAAATTACATTTCCATTACCTGCACTTTCACATTGAGCAAACCTAACCACCTGTTCCTTTTTAGATCTTCTTAAATTACACTCCGAGATTCGACGACTCCTCAGCTTATCTCTTTATCGTCTGATCAGTCAGGGAACTTCCAAAATGACTTAAGGCCTTTCAAGCCTTCGATCAACTCATCGAAGATTCAGAGAAAAATCCCTTCATCATTCCCCACCCGCAAATTAAACCAAAGACCCATCAAAGCCCAAAAGCCCATGAATTGGATCACATTTGGGGTTTGGTCTTGGCGTTGATTATTCATGGAACCAAGCAGTGTAATTCGGTAGCCTCAGTCGCCACTTAACAACTGGATAAATGTAGTTTTTGGATCCAAATATTTCACTCTGCCTGTCAGTCATTCCAATAATAAATATGAATTAACTCGGACTTAATCCATAGGAAATTATGCATCATAAAAATTCATCCCGTTGCATGGGACAAGATATATGTAATACAATACTGATATATTTCTTATATTTATGTATATCTTATGTATATTACTTACAATATTAAAGGTAATTATGTTTATGCCACGAATAAAAAATCAATCTCTGAATCTCCCAAATCATTTCTTAACACCAGATAAGTGGGGATGAAATCCAAGCCTAGGTTTTCATTTTAATCGTATACATATTTATTCATATATGTATATATATATATATATATTATATACATTATATGTACACAATGTTATAACGTTACATAAGGGACGTAACGGGACTTCACACTTCTCGGAGGGTTGGTGAGGAATAGGGCGAGTAAATAGATAATTAACCCTCTTCTTTTCGTGCTTAATGGCCCCGAAAACCGGCAATTGTTCCCCTACGACCCTTCAAATCCTCACTATGTGAATCACTATACAAAATCTCACTCGTTTAATTCCTTCGCTCTGTTGGATCCATTTGATATCCAATTTATCCATTTATCCATTTTAAATCTATTTTGTATATAATTTATATATAATGTATCCATTTTATATCCTTTTCATAACAGTTGTGTCCGGTTGTTATCAGATTGCCTTTTTCTCCTTGTCAAATTGTTCGTAATCAAATATATTTTGGGCAACACTTGTCTTACGTGCATTCGTGCATCAATAGATTTAGGGACCTTAATGGAATCAAATGGTGGGAGGTTTGAAAGCGGAATAAACGAACCTTTTGGCTTTTTTGCTTAAATCACTAATTGTATCTCTTTAATTTATCAGGTGGAGTCCCAGGGTCATCAATTTACTTTTCCCCTCAAAATCCCAATTTTATTCGTTCCCACACGTAAACGTGTGGATATTTTGAAACCTGACCTGGTAAAAGGAAACGGTACTTTTAAAATCCTTTTCATGCAATTTCAATGTAAGGCATATAATCGCTCATTTCCTCTTCCACATAAAAAGAACCTTGCGAAGCTCAAATTTCAAAGGTCCACTTTGTTCATCCCCAATTTAAGAAAAAATTATAAGTAGCTCTTTGAATTTAATTTAAAAGAACCCGCCTTATTAATTAAATTAACAATTATGCAATTACAAAAGAAACTAAAAGATGATAAGACTTTTAAAGAAAAACGACTAAGGTGTTTTGGTCCATTTTCCTAAAATAATGAATTTTGTGTAAAAGTGATTTTGAGTATTTTTCCACTCAAATAATTTCCAGGTGTTTTTGGTTCCATTCAATCCGTTCCTTTGAACTGGGAATAATGCGGAGAGTCCTTCAGAAATTAGGACCTTTTGAAAAGGGAGCGTTGAATGGGTAAATAAAAACGTGAACTCATTCCAACCTGCTCCAGACCCACCGACTGACACAACCACTTTTATCCCCATTAACAATTCAATGTTATTTACCCCCATCTTAACTCATAGCATGATGAGTTACACTTAAAATACATCAATACATACATATGTACATAAATACATAATATACACACATACAAAAATACATACATAAATATGTATATTGGTATACAAACATGAAATATGTATTTATATTACATAGATGAAACTCATCCTTTATTCATAAATTGTTATTTTGTATCTGAATAGAAAAACCATTCTTCAAATCTCAATTTACCAGTTGTTAGCGCACTGATTCCTTTACAAGATTCATTACAAGACCAAACTCAGGCACAAAGACCAATTTTACTTTTTTTCCTCGTTGAAGATTATCTCCGAAGCTCTATAAATAATACACTGTGTATTATATAATAGTTGTATAGTTATCGAGAGCGTGTTTGTTTCACTAAATTTGTTTTCTAATTTTCGAGTCTGCTGACTGAGAAAGTATCCATTAAATCTCATCTTCAAATACCAGCAGATTTCTTCTTTAATTTCCTCTTCGTTCAACAACTATTTTTTACAACAAACGAAGATGGAAGAAGAAACGAAGATGAGCACTTGAAGGAAAAAAACCCTCCATTGGTTCTGCATATGAAATAATGAAATAAACATCTTTTCCTATTACAAGTAATGAAAACCTCTCTGTGTTGTCATTAATCCTAATGGATTTTCCAAACCCCTATTAAATATTGGAAAGACCAAACACTGTGCTAAGAATCGTAAATAGGAACAAAACATCAGAGGATTCGGAGCTAATTGGATTTGAACCTGACAAAGACGAATGGTTTTTCTACGCCACGCTCTCGATGTGAATTTAAGATTTGCAAATTGAGTCTTGAATTGAATCCTAAATCCTAAATCTTCCCTTTGATTTACACTCCAAGATCATTTAACAAGCAGAGGCTGCGGAGGTCGATAAATAAAACAAAGAGGGCATTTTTCTTAAAAGTCTTTACATGGCGAAGGCAAATAATTGATTGGAGATAAGTCGTTGACTGTCGTTGGGGTTGAAGTCAACATAAGATAACCTTCTAGTTCCCTTCAGTTCTATAAGTTAAACTGTATAATAAATTCTATTCTTTACCGTAACAAATCTCAGTCAGTCAGTGAGTTTGAAACTGAAGGATGACGAGGAAAAACATTTGGGTTGGTGGGGGCGAGGATTATGAAACTTGACAAATAATCCCAATAGTAAACAAAACATGTGGTCTCGGAAGAACTCGGAACCGAAGGTCGGACACGAAAGGAGGAGAAAAAGGCCAAAGTGCATGTCATGGACCTTCGCCCTCCACCAACATCAATAATTCAATCCCTCAATATGGGAGCGGTTCTGTTTAACCGTTTAACAATTTAACAGTTTAACATGGAGAAACATAAGGAGCATATACATACATATTTAAGTACAGACAGTACATATCTGTACATTTGTAATATGGGGAATATTTATTGTAATGGGATCCTGAAGGTTCAAGTGTTCTTAAGAGAAGCCCTTGGAGTTGGCCCTTGGTTGAACCACCTACGTAAACATGAAGGGATCCTTGAAGTTGGATTTTGTTCATTTCTGTAGGATTCTGTTGGATGTCACTTTTACTCCTGGAATTCCAAATACCCCTTTGAAGTATAAATTAGGGGGTTTGAGGAGGAGAGTGAAAACATACAATTGAATCCCATTTGTTCCCTCGCGTGATGGCCGAGATGGCCCTTCATGAGGGCATATACCTTCAACATCTCGAAAGTGAATCGGAGAATGTGGAGATTGGGAATAATTCCACTGGAGCCAACGACGTTCATTCCAACGTTCCTCCCTCTAATAATAAAAGATAAGTGAAGGGGTGAGCCCTGAAGGAACTCTCGAAGAACCACTCGAGCTTGGGGAGGGTCGCCCAGGTCAAGATCAGATAAGACAAGATCCATTGTCTCCCCCCGGCCACTCCCTCAACAATCTTCATATCTAAAGTACCCCCTTTGGTATGTCTGCGTCTACCTTATTTACCGCAGGATTTAGTCTTACATTATTTACTCTCGCATTATTTAGACTCGCATTATCTAGTCTTACATTATTTAGCATCGCATTATTTAGTCTTGCTTACTTAAACCCGCCAATATTTAACTTAGTTTTAACTTAGCTTAACTTAGTTTAGTTTTAACTTAGTTTTTTAACTTAGGTTTAGTCCCCGCAGTCCAAGCAGCTTATAGTCTAACTAAAAGTCTATACTGAATGAATCTGTCTTTGTGGACATTTTTTGAAAAGGAGCAGGTGAAAGAAGTTAAAAAGGGTTAAATGCATTTTCTTGTTGTTTCTTTTGTGAATGATAATGGTGGGTGGAAGGAGTTTGAGCGTGGACAGCAGAACGACCGACGGCCGTCCAGCCACCTCAATTTGAATCGAATTTGTGGGGATGGTCGTCAAGCAGGTTTTTACGAGTGACCGGAGGAGAATCTAATGGCTTGCAGCCGAAAGAGATCTTGCGAGTGCGAGCCCTCCGTTGGTCACTAGGTGCAAGAAGGAACCAACAAATTCCCTCGGGCCCAAATTCTCTTCTTCATTACAACTCGCTAACTTAAGAGAACTTGAGACCTTCAATTCCTTAACATTTTCAAATATCCTTTTGGATGATTTAAAACCAAATAGAAAAATAAACCCTGAAGGAATGGTCCTAATTAATAGAATTACACACTCATTTCTGTAAATACAGATTGGATTAAAATTTTAAAATTTTAAGTAAAATAATTATAATTTAGAATTATCAATTTCTTATCTTTAAACATGATTTAGCCTTTAAGTTTGAAACGTCTTTATTATATTTTTTGAGACCTTTGCTCTTTTTAACAATTGAAGTGGAAAAAAGAGCCAATTTTGTAAATGTAGAGATGCCAGATGGGCAAATCGGAAAGTTTTATTCTCCCCGTTATTATCTCTCTAAAGAAGGCAATATAATATTTTACGACCAAAGTGTGAAATTTCCTCTTTGGCTCATAAAAGCTCTTGGTTCATTTTGAAAAGAAATTGAGATTCCTTCACAAAACCTTTGAATCATAAACGAAGAAACCTTCAGACATCTTAAATGTTCAAACAACGTAAAGATGTCAAATGGGGATTTATAGGTGAAATATAAAATATAGGTGAAAAACTACCTGTATAATTCGTGTATAGAAAATGTATAGAAAATGAGTATTATATAGGAAATGTATGTACTAATATATAGGAAATATATAGGTAGGAATGTATAAGAAATATATAATAAATTCCATAGCCGGGCGGGAGTCGGCCATCATCTCATCATAGCAATTTAAATCCTGTCTCGAGACCTGATTCAATTAAAAAGTGAAAACTTTGATCCACACACGTGGTTCATTTTAACTCCCCGTCACTTCTAGCTATAAATTGAGAAACTCTCCCTGCATTTACAATTTCAAACAAGAAAGGCATTAAAGCAAGAAGAGCTTTTGTGCATTAATTATGGAAAGAGATCCAGGGCGTAATTGATTTTTTCCGCACCTTGGCCCAAACGAGTTATTTAGAAAAGTTATTATCAGACCAATGTTAAAAACTATCCAAAAAAACTTTTTTGTTTCATCTGCCGAAAATTCATCTAGAAAATTCTCAACTAATTTTAAACTTTATTTAAAGAGGTATTTATACAGGTAATATTTATAGAGGTATTTTTACAGGATGTACTTAGGTAGATATTTATTTATTAATAAAAGAGAATTTTGGATCCCTCCGTGTGATAAGTTTAAGTTTATCTTTAGCTATTCGACCTCCGGTCATCCCTTCGCCGATCCATTCATCATGTCCAAATTCCAAGATGATGGGTTCCTATTAGATCCTAATCTCACCAGGATAATCACGTACACATATCCTTTAAGATATTTTCTTCTGGATATTTCCTTCTTAGACTTGGACTTCTTCGACTTCATACAATATGGGACAGGGACCAGGAACTCATCTCTGGCTCCACTTGGAAATAATTGATGTCGGGGAGCATACGGCTGGACTAATGGCCCCTACGTGCTACCTATTCCTTCTTGCTATTCCTTCATATATTACAAATTGGCTCCGTCCAATGTGGAAAACCATTCTCCGAGTTCCTCTTTATCCTCCCAACAAAAAGATGCACGAGGCGGAGAATTGCTCTTATGATTTTAAACAGGAGAATCAAGTCGCCATTGAACAAAAACTTGCCAAATGACCAGATGAGCAATCCCAGACCCGAGACTCAGAATTTTAACACAGCCACCATTACCATTACATACCTGTACCAAACTATATCATATATCCTGTATATGTATGGTATGGTAAGTGTAATGTATATTATGTAATATATGGCATGGTATGGTAAATGTAATGTATAAGAATGGAATGAAGCGCAAGTGATATCCAGTTTTTAGACAAATACAAGGCGGCGGATGAAATACCTCCATCACACGTTTCGAGACTTGCGACTCCTTGCAAAGTTCTTTCCTTCACAAATATGTAGTTTGGGAGATAAAAACTTCTTCGGCTCCTTCGTGTGCAAATGTAAGATTTTTTTATTTTTCTTTAAAGTGTTCTGGCTGGAGGTGTAAAGGTTCGTAATGTGTAAAGACAGGTAAATTCACATAAGAGACAAAAAGGTATTCCAATCACCTCACACCTACCAGCGGATTCTAAATGGAAAGTGAGAACCTCGTTTTATTCAAATGATAGGAAAAAACTTCTTTTCCATTTCTTCACCTTTGCTTTTACAGGTAGGTAAACTTTAAGTAAATGGAAATGTAAATTGAACATCTTCAAAAAGCTACCTATTTTTCCTTGTTCAAATACCAACTTGGTACGTCAGTTGAGGAATTGTGGAAGCTCAACCAGTCCCAAGAACCCGAGATGGACATTTTTAAATAAATAGACAAGTTGTGGTAATTCTAGAAGTGGAATGAAGAACATGGATAAGCAATCATTGAATCCTTAAACTGACTCAGCTACTTTAACTCAAAACATTAAAGATGAGCTTTGAAGATGAACATCGAAGACGAGCCTTAGAATACTAATATTGAATAAGTATGGTTAAGATAGGATTATATACAGGGTGGGTCATAATTCAATGAATGTTATAGATATGATTGAATTTAAAAAAATATGACGAATATAATCGACTTTTTATGACCCACGCTGTATAGTATACATATTTATTATACAGGTTGCCTGGATACAATCCAAAAATGTATTTGTGAATCCTCTGAATGGTTAAAAGTGAAAGTAATTAAAGAACGGAATTTTTTTTAATTCCCAAGTCCTATTTATGAACCCCAACGGGGAACTAATGATGTTGAGAATGATCGCCGCGTTAATAACCAGACCCAATTAACGCCCACAAATCCGCTCAAAGTCTTTTGTTCAAAGCGGGAAATTTTAAAAGGTCTTGACACAGTTGAAATAACTCGGATCATAATTGTTCCATTTACCTCCTTGGGTTGTTTGGGAAATAGAAATGGTGATGAAAAATGTTCTGCATTTGAAAGGGCCGTTTGGTCCCATGCAGGGCATTTAAGGGACCCAAGGTTTAAACGGAAGGAATTATGGAAGGCGGCGGTGTTCAAAGGCCAAGTGGAAATTGTAATGAGTTAAATGTACATGAAATGTATCTTATAAGTTCTTAGTTTCCATGGAGAAACAACCAAGGCACTTTAGTTCTATGACTTCTATGGTTAATCCTTACTACGTTTTTTGGGTGGTGGATTTGGAGACGAGAAGGAATTTTGACTTCGGCTCATGGCGACAGTGGGGTGGTAAAAGGGAAAACGAGTCTTTAATTGTTATTTAATAAACTAGTTAATAGAGGTAATACATGGGAGCTTAATTGCTCCTACTCACGGTTTTGTTATCGGGATCCAGAATTCGAATCGGACCCTTCAAGCTCGGCTTCCCAAGGTACCAAAATTCCCGGTGGTTGTATTGACCAAGAAGATCAACCAAGGCAGGAACGTTGACATAATTGTCATCGTCGAAATGACAAAACCACCTGGAATCGGAAACAAATAAATTCAATATTTTAAATAAAGCATTCTAAGCACTAAATAAATCTTTAAGGTAAGAATGTAATTGTTAAAGGATTAAACACCGTCGCGAATCTCATTGAACGGAAAAATCTCGTTGATTCACCATGTGAGTGAAATAAAGGTTTTTGTCCATCGGCATCACTCTCACAACACGCAAACCACCATTTCATTTTTTACATCCAAAAGACAAGAGGGGTTAAGTAAACTCTAAACAATTTTTTCTCCCACGACGAGGACTGGGCTGGTTTAACATGCGTTTGGAGTTATTTGATATTCAATCCCACAATTTATTTATCTCCCTCCCCCTCATTACAAAAATACCCTTAGAAAAATACTTAAGTTAGGCGAAGAAATTGAAAGAGAAAAAACTTACGATTTGGTAGTTTGAAGAAAAGTATCGAATTCTACGGACATTTTACAGCAAAGCGCTTGGCTATAAAAATATATTTTATTAAAAACTGTAATTATTTTATATTTTTAAGAGTTTATTAAAATAAAAGTTAAATTTAAAGTTTTAATGAATCGTTAAATACAGATAAATGAAAACAATTAGTTAATATAATTAAGTTATAAAACTAACCGATAATGAGTAGAAGGGCAATGAGTATTCACCACATGGCCATCTGCAAAAAGAAAATATTATTTTTCCCACTCTAAATCCTCCATGGTCAATATCACACACATGGGAATTGGAATATGAGGGTCGTAAATAATTAAAAATCCCCATCTGGGATTCTTCATCGTTCAATTGAGGAGATAATTAAAATATTACTTGTGATGGTGTCGAGCTCAGCATCGTCTCCATCAGTAAAGAACCAAGTCTGTGAAATTAAAAAAATTTAAATTTAATATAAAGAATATTAACTAAGATTCAAGATTAACTAAAGAGATATAAATTTAATGTGGCAGGTATTAGAGGTTTATTTTAAATCTCGTGTGGGTAATGGCGTGCATGATTTCGCATAAAATGTTCGGATTTTCTTTTTTTTGATCTCTTTGTGGGGTTCGATGATAGGTAATAGTTTCCTCTACGTTCCAACCACCCTTTACATCTCAAGATCATTGAGACGGAATTGAAAGGCTTTTTCTCCAATTCAATTCTCAAAAGGCTCCACAGTGTGTTCGATAACACAAGAAGGAGACGACGAGACTTGAAAGGGGAAAAGATTAAAAAAGATTCTATGAATTTAAAAAACTGATCGTCCCTCGTCATCTCAATGCAACCAATTCTATCACACACACAAAACACTTCTTAAATTATTCTTAACTTTGGTTGCAACGCAAGCTATTAAGTTTTTATTGCTTTCTGCCTCACACTACTTCCACAAAACAATAACAAGAATTCCTATTACAGCGCCAATGATATCTCATATGATCAGTATTTAGTCTTTTAAAGAGCATTGGCAGTATTTAGTCTTTTAATGAGTAATGGCAGTATTTAGTCTTTTAAGGAGCATTGAACGACCCTTGTCTTAATTCATTTCCTGAGTGGCGATGAAATGGGGGATGAAAGGATTTCCACGACCATCAATTGGGCTCGGAGGAATTATTACACCCGTGAATAAAAAAACTGTTCCAGGTTTCTTTGAGAGCCGGCGACGAGATTCTCTTCGGCCCTGCGTCTCAAATTACATTTGCTCAAAGGAACACATGTGTCACCCAAAGGACAAAGTGGGCGTTTATATTGATCTCATCTTCTTTCATATCAATCAGTCCTTTGAACAAAGTCCTTTTTATTCAACCCTGAGTAATAGGAATTGGTAATAGGAGTCCTTATGTATTAAATCCTATGTAATAAATACAGTCCTTATGTATTAAATTCAGGGCCCTGTGTAGTAAAAGAGAGTCCTGCACATTACACAGGCGGAGTGTCCCTTGGGTCTCAAGCTATTAATTATTCAAGGAAGGAGGTTCCCTTAAGGAATTTGACACGGGAGCCTGAGATGGATAAATCTCCTTCTCTTATCTCAGCCAGATTAATGGGGGGTTGAAAGAAAAGGTGACTTCGTCTCGAGAGGATGAAAGGAGAGGAATTAAAATCAAATTCCATTTGTCGACTCTACTAATCATTCATCTTCATCACTAAACACATTTCTCTCTTGCTCAAGGGGACTTCAAAATCATCTCTAGAAGATCCATAAAGAATATTCCAAGAGTTCCCTATGGATCTTTAAAAAATCTTCTATGAATCTTATAAGAATCTCCTACGGATCTTAAAAGAATCTCATAAGGATCTCGAAGATGTTCGAAGAATATTCGTGAATCTGAGCGCCACTCCATCACAGCGCATCTTTAGCTCCAAAGATTAAAAAAAAGCCCCAAAGAATATAAAAAAGTTGTATTGAATGGGAATAAATGCCCTGCGGAATATTCTAATCATGTGACTTTTATTATTTCTTCATCATCATTGTTCGACGGCCATTGGCCATCCCACCCTTCACTCCAAATATAATCCCTTCACATCTCATCAAGACTTTTTCCATGGCGTCTTACGAGAACAATTACGCGCCTGATGAGCTCAAAATTCTACCCTTAAAATCACCCCATGTGTAGGATTCTTCTCAATTCCTTTCCTAATGATCATCCATTCCCTCCCGCGTCTCCTCCCTTCAATTCTCTCAACAATCCTTAGAGCTTCAAGAATCTTAAGAGCCAAGATCTCAAGAGCTTCAAGGATGATGAGAGAAACCCATTTATTAAAACTTAAAAGACATATTGCCATATTGCCCTCCACAAAGTCATCCGACCCCTTTGACTCGCACAGTTGAATGAGAACCAAGACGGAGCCGTTTATGAACTTTGGTGACTTTGAGAAAGAGAAACTTAAGTGTAGCTGTATAAAAACATAGACTTAAACATAAGGAATAGATTTAAGGAGTAGTCATTAAGGGATAGGTTAGGATAGATTAGGTTAGACCTTAAGAGATGGACCTTAAGAGATAGACGTCCTTAAAATTAGAGCTATTGGGAGATTTAGAGTTGAGAGGTAAAGAAGAAGTAAATGAGCGATGAAGAATCTGAGAGTGAAGATTTTGTAATAAAGGAGTCCTTCAAGTCCCGCTCTGCTTTTCCTCACCCTCCCTCTTTTCCCAAATGAAGGGAAAAAATGTTGAAAGTGATCGTTCCCTTTTCACTTGCCAAATGGAAGTGAAACACATGTGTTTGGTGTTCAGACGGCTCCCTTGTAGGTCACACAATAAGGGCTAAATTATAGACCTTGTCGAGACCTTCGAGGAGACCAAGAAACAAAGATCAGCTTACACAAGGCGAGAGATCTTTAATGAGGTTCCGGGTATTCCCACCATCCTTCACTTCATTTTAACAGACTTTAGCGCTTAACACCAAGAAATTATAACGGTCTTACTAATATTAAATAAACCTCATTAAATTAACTAAAATTGAATAAACCCAATTAAACTTACTAAAATTAAATTTAATACAGTTAAATTAAGAATTAAATACTGTTAAATTTAAAATGATTAAATTAAATAACATTTACCTGTTCTTTTGCAAGATTCCACCATGTTTTGATAATTGGTTTAATCCTTGAAGAATGAAACCTCATTGTGGTTTTGACACTGAGGAAAACAGTGTCGAGGATTTTCAGGCTGTCACTGTTAATTCTCCTCCCAATGGGATAATCCTCACTCATCCCGCCGCCATTCTTTAATAAGTCTGAATTATGGGAAATGTCTTTTCTGGCCCTTTGGATCTCGCCGTTGTTGTCAACGGCGTTTGAAGCACCGCAGAGTTCACAAAGCTCAGTTTCCTCTTTCCCGCCCCCGCCCGAAGACACGGCCACGTGGTAAACCAACAAAGTCCCGCAGATCATCCCGATCGAGACCATTTTAAGGATTTGTTTATACGCCTTCGTCCACGTCTTCGCCCCCGATCCGCCCATCCGAATGATCTTCATCTTCAGGGACTTGTCGCTTAAACCCAGCGACACTCCCCGATTCCAAACAAACGATCAACAAGGGGATTTAACAGCCTCATTTGGAAAACTTGAATTGGGTTCAATTCCCAGAATGGGAATTCTTGGCGAAGATTGGCGAGTTTGATAATGGAGAATCCGGCTCGGAAAACGAGGGTTTATCTTAATGCGAATCTGTACATCTTGAAATTAATGGCACTGATGAAGAACAAATTCACGGGGACGGCGGCCGAGCCGAAGCTTCGGACAGATGCTCGTCCAATCCAAATAAATTAAATCCAAATAAATTAACGTCACCTTTTAATTACACTCCTAATTCTAATCCTCCAAAACTAATTTAATTAACTTGAAATAAATAAATAAATTTTATTGTTATATTTAATTGTATATTTAACTGTTTTATTTAATTGTTATATTTGTTTTATTTAATTGGTATATTTAAATTGTCCAACTGGAATAAAAAACTAATAATGTTAATTGTTGTAAAATCCTTCACTTGAATTTTCTCCCCAACTGTTCGTTCCAAGAAGAACCCAAAGACTGATTTGTTCTAAACTCCGTCCCTTGGTTGAGTTTGTAAATCACACAATGGGCGTAGTATTAAAAATAATAAGGGTCTCGGACTTATTTTCTTCTTCCAAACTGAGGGGGTGGCCGACTGACCATCAATAGGAAAAGGCCCAGGCGTGAATTCTTTTCTTTACAAATATCCTATTTCGACCCTTCACATCCCCATGATGTATTTCCTTATAATATACAGCTACTTCTTATAACTAGCACAAGGACCTATGAATTTATGTGTAGTTTGTATGTAGTTTGGCTATATTTTGTACCAGGAGGATTTTTGAGTGTTCCTGGGAGGGTAAAGTTCGAGTTTCCTAATAGGATCTCGAGGGCCTTAGCAGGTACTTCGACCCTATTCAAGATTTATGGGTTTCAGGGCGGAGTAAACGGAGTTGGGCAAAGGATGGTCAAGTGGAAAGTTCCAAAACTCCACCAGAACCAAAGAGCTAAAACAACAATCGACCGATAATTGAAAGTCAATATCCTCCCACACAATCTCAACAATCACAAATGAAAAATCTCAAAAGAACTCGAGACTCGAAAGTCTGAATAAAACAAACTGTTTAAATTCTTCGTTATTAATTTGTTGAATTGGTACTTTTAATGAGGGAATTTTGAAGGTTTTTAAATGAGGGAATTTTCAGCGAGGGTTTTTTAATGAGGGAAATACGAACGAGGGTTTTTTGATTTTGAATTTTGATGAATTTATAGACTTTGATAAGTTGAGGAGACGAAGGGGGATTTCAATCAAAGTGAGAGGGAAGGAAGAGATCAAAAGAGGGATGTTGTTCAGACGGAGACCAAATCCTGACTGTTTCTTTCCTTGTTCTTGGGGTATAACGTTATAAGATAGGAAGGTTTGAACCCTTCTTGGCTCAGCTTTCTATCACCCACACGTTTCTTTTATCCTCCCCACCAGCTCTTCCTCCTTTCATATCAGAGAGGTTGAATGCCTTTGGGAGCAACAAGTGGCTTCTTATACAATTCTTCTAACCAACACATTTATTCCTATCTCTTTCAATACTCTTTCAATACACTTTCATTTATTTATTATTTATTTGAATTATTTGTTTTTCCATTAACCCTTTCGTATAACCCTAAACATTAACAATAATAAACATTAACAATATTAGAAATGATATATAAAATGTTATAACAAAAGTTTTATTTGTTTTAGCAAAGTTATTATAAAGCTATCTATAAAGCATTGTATAAGGTCAGTAAAGTCATTTTAAGGTCAAGTGCTTTATAACTATTATTTAAATATTCGCTCTATGTACCATACATACATATTTGTATAATACACAATTTGAAGAATAAGAATCATAGTTGAAGCAATGTGTTTCTGTTTATGTATGTTTGTAACTAGAGATTAATGAAGCTTAAAGAGATAAGAGAGCCATTTTTAGCAAATTTGATTTATTAAGAGCGGAATTGGAGCGAAGAAATGAGAAAGATAAATGTAAAGGAAATTAAAACCATTCCATGATAATTGAACTAAATTGAGACATGGAACTTTGGAACTGTGAAAAGAATAAGGAGGAATTCCATTGAGCAAAAAACGAATGAAATCAAACTTGAGCTTTTCTCCACAATTTCCTCGTGTTTAGGAAAACGGGAAGTTTGGGAAGAGACGGAAATAACTCTTTTACTTCCACCGATCACAATTCTTGGCAATGAGCCGAAACCTCCAAACGCAGGGCATTAAAGAAAACCCGAATTCTCTGTCCACCATCTCACCAATGTCTTACCCGGGTTTCAACGGATTGCCTTCAGTCAATTTCCATCTCTCAACATTTCAACATCTTTTTTATTTTAATTAAAATTAAGGATTTTAAGTTTAATTTAAGCATTTAAATATTAAACAGCTCGGTTAGTTTAGGTTAATTATTACTAATTTACAATAATAATTAAAACAGCTAATTTATAATATTAATTAAGAATGTGAAGTTATTAAAAATTAATTAAAAATGGCTGAAAATGGAAATTCCTCCAATGTCCAAACAGAGGACAAAGACAATGAATGGTGTCTTCAAGCTCAGCTTACAATCCGCCATCCGATTGTTTCTCCCCCGCTTCGACCCGACCAGCAAATTAATTTCCAACCGTCCCAACCGATTCTCCTCACTAATTCAGACCCAAGAGGGAACAATCTCAGATTTGAATATTCCTGGAACACAATGTCAACCACCACAGAGAGAATTCCAACAGAAGTCATTCCGGCTAATGGAATCACAAAGTTTGAATCTTGGCGTCCGAAATCAAATCCAAGAGATAATCAAAAATCCTCTTCTTCAAATTCATCAAAATTTGAACCATCAGATCAAAAATCTTTAGGTGGAAAATCGCGACCAATTCAACCTTACGATCGTCGATGCAAATCCACTTGTACAATCACTCTAACAAATAACAATCAACGGGTTGGAGAAGAACCGAATTTACCGATTTCGGGGAATTCGGAAATTTCGAAGAATCGGTGCAAAGACGCTGAGACTCAAACGGTCAAGGTTTCTCATATCGAACCGGGTAGAAATTCACAGCCCGAGCCGGGTAGAAATTTGCAGACCGAACCGGGTAGAAATTCCCATCCTGAACCGGGCAAAAGCTCCAAGACCGAACAGTGCAAATTTTTTGCTCAGAGAAAATCTGAGAGGAAATCGGATCAAGGAGGAACTGCCATTGTCATTCGACAGAAGAAGTCTCGAAGAGAAGAGGCGTCTGGGTGCAATAAAAATGAAGGTGTGGGAGCGGAAGATTATCGGAGTAAAAACAGCGGTCCTTCGGCTCGAATCTGTAGGAGATCTTCGAAATCCCCGGCTAAATTGAGAGCAAGGTCGTCACCTCCAATTCGTCTTCAGCAGAAGTAAGGAAAAACACGACAATTAAATATGAACTACAAATATCTTTAACTATGAATTAACGATTAATGTATTTACACTTAATTAACAATTAAACATTAACTTTTATGAATACATATTTATAATTAAACTTAAAATTTCTACATGAACTTTGCTAGTTTTGACCTTTAAATTATATAAATAGTTTATAATAATTAAACTTCAAATGTTAAATGCGTAATTGAAATTTTGCGCCGCCAAGATATCAAATGTAAATCTTCACCTTTATCTCCAACATGCATTTGTCTCTGCCACTTTCACATTACATTAATAATCCGATTCTGCATCGTTATTTATTCCACGACAAATGTGCAACTGGGTATATAATATAATAAGTAAAGTATCTAACTAACATTAAATATATAGTTGTTTAGTTATACATTAAATATGGTACTATATCTAGGATATAACATTACTTAAAGCCCCGATTACGTGTGCGCTCATTGGCAAAAAGTCCAAAGATCCATGGCTATTGTACGTAGTGAGTATTTTAAGGAAAATTTACATTCATTTGGCACGAGTTTGCTGTATTTCAAATTTGTTGAACCTTTTTAGCACGTACCAACACTAATAAATTTGTCCTGTATCTTATACAATACTTTAAATGTAAATACTCTGTATACGATAAATACCATATCATTATGGTATTATGTATGGTATATGATAAATATTAAGATATGTATGGTATACGAAAGTATACTATATAAATTGATTTTTACTTATATTTTCGGTCAATTTTTAATATTTATGGCATTCATATTAAGAATTTCTGATTTATCTTCAATATATTAACTTTGGGGTATTAGAGAACAATATAGTAGCTCAATCTGTCAATGTTTTTGATAATTAATATAGTTATAATAAATTTCCATAGATTGGGCTACTATATTGTGCATTAAAATATTTTTATTTTTAATATACCTACATAAATATAAGGCACGGATATTAATCAATATAAAATACAAATGCACTGTATATTATAGACGTAGGTATGGTATATTACATAGTATTACTTATGTATTCATCTTTCTATTTTTCAGACCAAATCCTCCACGTACTGTTCATATCGACGTATATTGCACTGGATCAGATGAGTCGGACGAGAGTTCTTCAGAAGAAACGTCAGCAACTCCACAAACCGTCTTTGAGTCTTCTGACTACAAAATCCTCCATCATCACCACACTCACAAAAAGGGCAATTTGCCATTTTACCTTTCAAACGAAGGTGACTGGAGGAAAAACCAAAGGTCAGAAACCTTCCTAGAAAACGACGGTCTTTCCTTCAACCTTAAAAAACTAATCGGGAAATTCTCCCGCTTCCCTAAAAACAACATTACAAAGGATGTGTCCCAAGAGAGCTGCGAAACAAATTTTAGTTCAAATTATCCCGACACGCGGGAAGTGTCCAGGAACAACACAGCATCTAGTTTCGCTTCAACCTCCGCCCACGAAGACGATGACAACGACGAGGACAACAACGAAGACGAGGACCAAGATGAGGAAAGTTCATGGCGGGAATCTCAAATTAATTCAAAAGACGTTTCCATGGAGCCGGGCGACTTTCCCCCGCCATCGGCGAAATCGGCGATGGTCCCCGAAGGTGAACGTGACGAACAATGGTGGATTGATTTCATAATGAAAAAGTTTGATCCAGGAGGAGCTGTGAATCTCCTCAAGAAGGATGACGATTCGGTGTCCAAGAGATTTTCCGCAAGTCCGAGCTTGTCGGAATTCACATTGGAACAAGGGATGCATCCGCCGTTTAAAAAAACATTGGACTTTTCCGAAACCCATTTGGAAACGGCGACCAAGTTTGGAAGTGTTGTGAAGGGGTTTAAAAAACCCGGGCATCATATTACGGGCCCGACCAAAAATCCTAATTGCCCTTGTGACCATTGTCGGTTCTATTTTGAGAATGCGAGTTTGGTGACCGAGGAAAATGGGAAGGATCGAAGGACGAGAGCTTTGTCTTTAAGTCGGTTTGAATGAAACAAAAACTTTTTTGTCTTTATTTTAATTTTTAATTTAAGAAAATAAATAATGAATTAATAATTAAAAATCAATTTAATAAAAAAAATGAAAAATTAATTAATTTACAATTCGGTTTATTCTCACAAAAATCATAAATTCCGTCCGATTTTTTGTGTCATATTACATAAAGGAAACTTTTTTAAAAACTTTTTACAGACACGCAAACGGCATAATAAATATTAAATTTTCATACATTTAGGTATATGTATCATATGCGTATATTTTGAATATATGTTATAATCAAATTGTAAATACAAAAATTGAGACATAAAAATGAAGGATTTGTTTAATAAGATTTTACTATTTTATTTACAATTTATTTCAATAACTCTTGGAAAGATTTTTTTGTCTTTGGATCAAGAAGAAGAAATTCAAATTGCAGATTGCGTTGTACACATTTGGAAAAATATTGATAAAATTTGTTCAACTGTAATTTTTCATGATGCTTTTTTGAATGCCGAAGTCAAATCACATTTTATGGAAGTAAGAACCATTTAAGTAAATGAAAATTTATAATTAAAATTTTTGTTACAATAACTTTGTATTAAATTCTTAATCGATTTGCAATTAATAAATATTGGTTTTATTTAAACAAGCAAATTGGATTAGAAACCCGAGATGTGGTTTTAATTAATCTTAAAGAAAGAAAAAGAAAGAATTCGACTAAAATCATACCGCAGAGTGATATTGTCAAATGGCAACTTCATCGGCTTTATAGGAAAGCTAAATGTTACATTTTTATGATTTGGGTAATGGCAAAGTCTATCTTTATTTTCTTTATAAATTCATTACATACTTTAATTTAAATTAATTATTTATTGTTTTATAAAATTAATTAATTCATATTTATTTATTTAAGTAATTATTAACGTCTGTATATTTATTTCTTGATTTCATATCTCATCATTTTTTTAGCTCAAGGATCCTTCTGTGTTGTACAATGTTACTGAAACTACCCGTTTTCATCCAGGATGGGTATTTTTAATTTAATACAAATTTATTTAATAAATATATAAAGTTTAAAAATATATATATTAAATAAAAAATAATATAATAAAAAGAATATAAAATGATGATTTTCATAAAATTTTGATATTAAAGACAAATTGTTCTTTAAATTATAGACTCAAGATCCATTATAAAAATGCTTTTTTCATAATTCCACCCAATGACCAAAGATCTTTGCAGAATTATCCTTAATGATTTGCTGTGATTAATTATGATTAATTTATTAATTATTTATCAGAGATGGAACGATTACGTCATCATTGCTCATTATGACACTGGTAACTACAAACATATATTCGAATTGAGTCTTTGGGAAAATATCCCCAATGCAGGTAATAAGCAATTTGTATTTGTAACTTATGTTACATACCTATATGAATTTAACGTTATTCTTAACTGATTTAGCAAGGATTATAAATATTTTAATAATTATTTGTATGCAATATTAACTACAAATGTAACCCAATTGAAAAAGTTGAAAAACAAAAGTTTTTAAAAAAATAGTTTGCGTGAAATTTTATTTCACTCATAACACAAAGGAACTGCGAGTTTTTAACGTTCATCCCTACCCAAAACACAGAGCGAGGGAATTGGATGTTTGGAATGCTAAAGAGAAAACTTTATTCAATCAAACAAATCTTTTTCCAGACAGGCAATATTTAATTATTTAATTATTAAACCTTAACCTACATTGCGAAAACTGATTTTTTGTAATTATTAATAATGTTATCATCCTAAGTTTATCAAATGAATAATTAAAGATTTACTTCATTTTATGGAGCAAATGTTCGTTTCGGATCAATTTGGAAAGCTCCATTTCTCATTTGGGGAAATAAAGAAGATATGTGGATGGATGGATTGGATTTAAGACTCAAAGAATTAGTCAAAAAGCAACTCAATTTTACATGCGAAAATGATTTTAAGGTTAGTTCAATCTAGGTTAACAGTTTTCAGATCATTTTGAATTACTAATTTAATTATAAATTATTTTTTAAAATGAAAATAGAAAATAATTAATTAATTAAAAACTCGTGTTTTAATAAAGGTGTTTTTTGAAATTGGAACATTGGATGGAGATAGGAAATGGACAGGAATGATGGAGGCTTTACAGAAAAATCATATAGACATTGGAATTGGAGGAATTTCTGTTACTCCGAATAGATTCCGTGAATTTGGGTTTTTAATTAATTAATCTAGTTATAAAGTTTTTAATTGATTTTGTAGGAAATTAATTACATTTTATTAATTGCGTTTTTTAATTATGATTATTGCAACTTAAAATTGTTAACTTTATTTTTGGATTATAAAAAGATTCTGCCGGACTTATTATACTGATTCGTATGGATTTATAAGTCCGTTGATCATTGAACAAATAAATCATTGGAAAGTTTTAGGGAAACCATTCAGGTAAAAATTTTATTTTATTTTATATGCTAATTTTTAGGTTTAATTTAATTTATTAATTAATGACAGAAACGAAGTTTGGATCTCTCTCCTTGCGCACATCTTTGTTATTATATTTGCTATGAAAGGAATTGCAAAGATGGAAAGAAATATCTCAGAATTGAAAAAAGAACCCTTTAAAGACAAATGGTTTGAGTCGTTAATAAACAATGCTTCATATTTGACCACTGCAATCTGTCAAAAGCCTTATAGCCATATTCCAACAGCAGCGTCGTTAAAGTTCATTTACATGACATCAGCAATTAGTATTTTCATTTTGGGTATAAATTTTTAAAAATTATAATATAAAATTTTTAACTATTTAAGTACAATTTTAATTTTTACTATATTTGAAATATTTTTGTAAATATAAATTTTTCTCTTGTTTGAATTTAATTAAAATAGGACTGGCTTTTGGTGGAAGCATCTTTGCAATACTTGTTAATAAAATTCCAGATACAGCCGTTAACAAACTTAAAGACATCGTTCCTTCGGGGTAGCAAATTTGCATAAATTTTTAACAATTAATGTTAATTGTAATTAATGTTTTACATTTTAATACTAGATTGCAAATTCACATTCGGAATTACAATGGCGTTCTTAACGAATTCCTCAAAATGTCTAAAAATTCCATTTTGAACGAAATTATACAAAATGGGGAATTGACAGACTTTTTTGAGAGTTATTACATATTGGATGATATTATTGTCAATAAAACAAAAATATTTATTGATTCAAAAGGTAAAATATAATTTTTACACTAATTATATAAAAGAATATTGGCTTAGCATGGTTAGTATCCTGATATTGTGTATTTTAAAATTTTACTTTTACAGCAACGCTACATTTTATGGGAAGGTAATTTCAGAAAATTTAATTAAATATATTTATATGATAAAATTTTTTTAATCTGAAATTATAATTATATGATAAAACCATAATTGAATTGAATTGAATTATTATGATATAAATTTTCATTTAATTCTACACAATTGGAAATGCTCAGATATTTATACAAAGGTTGGAAATTTTATTTATTTAATGATTTTTACTTTTTATCGTGATTTTATTAAAAAAATTATTGTATGAGATATTTTTATTGGAATATATAAAACAATATATATATCTTAATTATTAAAAATAATTATTAATAATTTATTATCTATCAGGTGAATATGGGCTAAAGTTTCATATCAGTTCTGAAACAATTATTGAAACCAATTTGGCTTGGCCAACAAGACACAATTGGCCATTTCAGCGGAAATTTGATAAAGTGATTTCAAGAGCAGTTGAAAGTGGTTTGGTTCAACATTGGATAAATGGGTTTGGAAAATAATATTTAACACAAAATTTTCATGTACATAGTTTGGATTCATAAATTTTTTTATAGTTTTATGAGAGGAAAATTTGGCTACCATTCGGAAGCAATGAAGGCAAGTCAATTTGAAATTTATACACAATTTTAAGCATATTTATTATAAATTGTTTAAACATTTTAAATAACTTTTATCTATAGGTATAATAGATATATAACTTATATATAAGGATTGCCTTTTTACATAGATTCCACCCGATAGTGAATACCTTGTTGAAAAAGGGACAGCTTCCAAAGATTATGATCCAACACTGGAAATGAACAAAAAAGAAAAACGAATGAAGAATAGTTTATCCATGGACAATTTTAGTACTCCGTTCAATATTTGGTAAATAAAAAATTAAATAAAAAATTAAAACAACTATAAAACAGATGGTTTTGAATTCCAACTTTCATTAATTTGAAAATAGGGCCATTGGAATTATTTTGGGTAATTACTTAACATACAAATAAAATGCTTATATAATAAAGTATTATATTTTTCTAACATAATAACATTAACTAACTAATGGTCTTATTGTAATTGTTAACATTTCCGCATCAATCTAGGAATTTTTATCTTTTTCATTGAAACTTTCGTTGGTTGTTCTACTGAAACCGTTCTCTGCATTAATCACCTTGTAAAGAAATCAAAGAAGAAAAAAACCCGAAAAAAGAAAATGACCAAAAGATGCAAAAAAGTAAAATTGGTATGGGGAGATTTTAAAAAAGTGTCACAAAGATTCGAGCAAAAAATGGAATTGTGTAAAATCAGTATATAATTAAAATAATTATATATAATTGGTTAACCAGTTTAGGGTCTAACCAAAGTGGTTGAATAGTGAGGTTTGGAAATTCATAGGTCTTTTAAGGTTAGGTTTCATTCACTAGATTTTACAATTATTAATCAAATTTATATAAAATTAAATGCTAGTAAAAATTATTTTCATGTACACAAATAAAGATAAAGATATGAAATTTTGATATCGATTTATACATATTACTTAATTAAATGTTATTTTATCAATTCAACTCAAATTATAATTTTTAGTGATTTTTATTTAAATTCTGCAATATCGAATTACTTAATTACGACATTAAACTTCTTTTCTCCCGTCGAATTTAAAAGATATTTATCTTTAATTTAATTGTCCATTTCCATTCATTTTGTATTCGGTTTAAATATTACTTCAGTTAATTCAATAAACCTCTTGTAGAATCAAAATTCGTAACTTCAATTGATTTAAAAATGATTTTAATACAAAATCTCCCTATTTTTCAAAGAGATAATCAACATTAACTTTTAATTAAAATCCCATGATTCCACTTTGAATTTATTTGGCTAAAAACCGTACGGAGCATTTAGCTTTCTCTGTGGGCATATTGCGACAATTCATTCTCACTACATTACATTTAGTGCGAATTCATAGCGACCTTTCAATTCCAAATACCACTCTTGACAAAAACAGAATTTATTTAATCCAATTCTTATTTAATTATTAACTTCCATTAACTAACTGCGAAAGAAACTTCAAAATGGTGCAAACGGAAAGTCAAGAAATGGAAGTTGATGAACAAATTGAAACCATTACATTGAAAGGTAAAAAACATCCATGATGGTTTAAGTCATTTAAAGGTTTATAAGATCAACGAGCATATGTTTAATTTAATATTTAATTATTGGTTAATTAATACAATTTAATAATATTTGTTTAATATTCCAGTCTTGCCAATTGTGAAAGAACGTCAACAACAACACGGCCTTCGTCACAGCGACTTCCAGCGTTATCATGGATATTGTTCAAGACGACTTCGTCGACTGAGGGAAACTCTTAAGATGCCGCAAGGAGATCGGAGACATTTTAAGAAGAAGGAAATCACAGCTTTGGAGTTGGACACGGTCAAAGGAGATCCGAAATATTTGGAAATTCCTTTAACGATGACTGAAAGGTATACAAGCAAAACAGTAAACTATAAATATTTTTGTGATTATTTAACATTTTAAATTTAATTATAAAAAATGTTCAAGTTTAACAATTTTATAATTGTTTTAATTTTTAGAGCTTGGGCCTATGCCATGATGTTGAAACAAGAATCAAATACCGATGCGAGGAAAAAATTCCATTTGATTGCCAGAATGAAAAAAGCTGTGGCTCATTCGACAAAGCTTACGGAACTTGTTCACGAAAGCAATCGAGTTGACGCTCGGACCAAATTGGAATGTGATGCTTATGCTGCCTTCATTCAAGCATGTTTTTACTTTGAGTTAAAAGTTTGGGAAGAAGCGATGACTTACTACAAAAAAGCACAGTAAATTGAAATTAACTTTAATTAACTAGAATTTACTAATTATTAATTATTACTTGTTAATTTACTAATTGATTTAAAGGGCCATTTACATTCAAGTTGGACAAGCTCTTGGTCCTGAACATCCAGAAGCGGAAATTTATAATGAAAAATCGGCCGAAATTCTTCCATCACTCAGATTCTGTGCTTATCAAACTGGCGAAGGTAATTCATTAAATTAATGATAATTAAAATATTCAAATCATCAGATTTAAGATTATAAGAATATAAAATACTGTAAACTTATAAATATTAAGGATATTTCATATTAATATTAAGAATATTTCATATTAACAAATAAATATTTAATTGTGAATTATTTTTATGATTTTGTTTAGAGTTTGAAATTTCCGAGTTAGCTGCTGAATTTCAATCAACTGCCATTCATGCAATGATTGCTCAGAAGCCAAAAATGGCTGAAATTGATTTCCGAAAACACAAAATTCCAATTCCAACTGAAAGGATTGCGACCGTCATTGTGCGAATTGAAGAATTTGATAAAAAGCCTGACAAAAAGGTTGAAATGTACGAAGAGATTTTGATTGATTTGAGGGATGCGATTCAACATATTCGAGAAACGTCAAAACAAGAAGTGGTAATTTAATTATTTTATATAAATGCACATTACCTTGTAATTCCATTTAGTTAACTATTTAAAATGGAATATTCGATTTATCTTTTCTTTATTGTACATTTTAAACAGTTAAAATTAATTATAATTTTTAAACAGCTGCAACAAGGCACAAAAGCGAAGCCGAATATGGCATTGAGTTATTTGCTTTATCTTCGTCTGAAAGTGACTAACTCTCGAACAGAATGCATGATGAAGGAAAAACAAGCCAAGGATTGTGTTCGTTTGAGTGAAATGGTCATTCACAATTACAATGAAATGAAGACGATTCCATCATTCGAGGAAGACGAAGATTTCCAATCTGAAATCAACGATTACATTTTGGCATTCAAAGGAATTCGATGTCGCTACTTGGGCGATGTTCTCAAAAATACAAAGAAATGGGGCGAAGGAAAGGCGATTTATGCTCAAGCTGAAAATTACTTCAATCGCTTGGCCAAAGGTAAAATTTTATTTTATTTACATTTATAAATTTCAACTTTGTTAAGTAAATTAATTTACAATTAAACTTCTAATTAAATTTGCAAAATGTATTTCATTCAATAATAAAATTTCACTTTTTTAATTGAAAATTTTTTATATTGATAGGAACATTGAAAAATCCTGAACTTGAGAAAAAAGTGAAGGAAGCTTGGGACCTTGCAAAGGCTGGATATCTTGAATGCAGAGTTCAACATATTTTGGCTGAAGACAATGCGGACATGGAATCGGCTGTGAAACTTGTGAAAACGAATGATCTTTTGATTGATCGTTTGGATAAATACGTTTTGGATGAAAGTCTTCTTACAACTAATCCAAATGTGGCAAATTTCCCACCAGAATTTCGGTAAATTAATTATTTGATTAACTTAACAAACTATCTATGTAAATATTTATTTGAAATAATAACAATATTTAATTTTAATTTTTTAATTATTTTAGACCAATTCCGCCAAAACCTCTCTTTTTCGATTTGGCATTGAATCACATCAAGATGCCACCAGAAATTGAAGAAAGTGCTGGAATTAAAAAATCACCAACTAAAGAAGGAGCTGCTGGAATTAGCGGATTTGTAAAGGGCTTGTGGGGTTGGGGAAGCAAAAAATAATTATTTTAATTAGATAATTCTTTACTTTAAAACTTAATTATCTTAACTAACATTAAGATAAAATATTATATTATTCATATATCCTTAATATTTCATATATTCAAGATTGTATAACTTTATAAATGAAGTTTTTAATATTAAATTGGCATTTAGTTTATAAATCTGTGTGTTAAACTTTATAAACGAGTTAAACCTAAATTATTTAATTTAATTAAATATTAAATACAATGTCTGTAATTGTATGTAGATTCTATTAATTGTCAAAATCCCTAATTGGTATTTTTATATATTAAATATGTGAGACCTTACCATTCCTGGAAAATAAATGAAATTATTAAATTGATGTTAAATTGAAAATATTTTATTGGCCATTATTTAAAATGAAATTGACGTTTAATTTATTTATTTATTCTTATTAAATAATAATTTATGTTTAATTATTAAAGGAATTTTCTTTCATATTTTTTAATGTTAGTTGAAGTTTAATTTTTAAGAAACTTCTTCAACGTCCTTCGGTGCATTCCAAATCCTCATTTTTATTATTTAACGCATTTATATTTAAATCCGGATTTAAATTATTTATCTCTTGGATGCAACGAGGGAATTTTCGGGATGTGGAGAAAACTCATAAACGAACCTTTAAACTTTCCAGTTCAAAAACTCGTCCAATTCCCACCCGAGAAACCTCATTCGTATTCCTTTCATAATGTTCCCCGAATTTGGGTCTTTCCGTATAAAAATGTCATATTTGTCATGTCAAAATGTTTCCTTTCCAATTTACGACGCCTAGTTAAATTTAACATCAAATTTAACGTCAGGGAGAAAAGTCTTAATATGACACTCAACCGGGGAATAACATCAAGGGAAACATCTAGGAAACATCTCGGACCAATTCCCATTTAAGTCTTCGAAATTTTCCCTCGAAATAGTCAAAATGCATTCACAAAATGGTCGGATATTTCATAATGGGAATCAGAGCTGATCGGAGCCTGACGTTTCCTTGATCCTTATTATCCTATTTAAAAGAATGGGACAAAAATGATTCAAATCTTTATCTACTTTTCACGTTTTAGTAATTTGGCCGAATTTCGCATATAAGAATTTCGTATTTGAGAATTACGAATTTGAGAATTTGTGAATTTCGCATTGGAGAATTTGCGAATTTGAAATTTCGTATTGGAGAATTTGCGAATTTATGAATTTAAGGATTTCGAATTTGAGAATTCGAATTTCCATCTTTGGTCTCTTTGAGTGTTAAAGATTCAAGGAAAGTTGTCGAATCGTGCAAAGGTTCTTTATCGGCACATAAGAGATATTCTTTGGAAAAAGGGTTCTTAAAGGGGAAGGAACGGGAGATATAGTTAATATATATAATAATGACTCGATCCAATCGTCTGTGAACACTGTGAAGAGAACCATTGGAGGGATATAAGTTAATATACTTTGACTTTAAATGGTTCATGCCAAGTGCTTCCCATTCCAACACATTTCACACTTTAACTTTCCAACTCCGATGACTCCAATGAGGGAGGTTATGAAATGAATAGGAAAATCCTCATTTTACAAAAATTTACCTTCAATCCCTTTACGATCCCTTTCGTTCCTTTGGCCCTAAAAAACTTAAACTTAAAAAATTCTAAAATCATGACATTTTCTTAAAAAACTTGAAAATTCTTAAAAATTTTCTTAAATTTTCATATTTCGATATTTGGGTTATATTTTTGACATTAAGTCAATTTCTACTCAATCTAAGTTGAATCTAAGCTGAAACTAAGTTGAATCTAAGTTGTATAAAGCTTCAGTACTTCTAAGTTTATCAAGAGAAGCCAAACTGAAGTAAAGTAACATTAATGGTAAGTACAAAGGCAAGTTGTGAAAACAAGAAAGAATCTTTTTGTCAGAATGAAGATGATGAAAGGGATACTTTTACTTTTGACTCTCTGAGAGGGACCAAAGTGAGTGGGCGTCGTTTTTCTTATCATCTCTTCGTCCCGATGAAGAAATTCCATTGGAATGAAGGAGAGAAGGCGATGAAGGAAATGAGAGAAAAATGGGGAAGGAGGAGAAAGTGAAGATTGTAGAAGAAGAAGGAAGAACCGATCAAGATCCGTTTCCTGTTCTCTCTTTCTCTCATTGGGATTCATTCCGAAGACTCCTTTGGTTCAACTCCCCTTATTTTCCTACATTCCACTAGAGAAGGAAATGAAACTTTTGTTCAACTGGATTTACTTAACTTTCAGCCCGAAACTTCTCCCTTAAAAGAATGAGAACTTTCCTTTCTTCAGATCAACCATATAAAATCTCTTCACTATTTAATTTCATCCAAAGAATCCAAAACTCAATTATTTTATATACAGATAATACAGATATAAATATGTAAGAATATATATAAGAATATCTTAAGTAATACTGTATAAATATCTTATGTATGTATATGTACGAGGTGGGCCTTAATTTACTTTCTTTTTTATACGATTGTTTATTTAAAAAAGAAAGCAACTTATGGCCCACCCTGTATTATTCATAATTACATTTAAAGATGAAATAAATAAATAGATTATACTTTACATGCAAATAAGCTAATTGTATTAAGATGCATATACTATACAAATGTACAGTTTGTACAAATGTATTGTATTTGTATGGAATGGTTTGGGTAAATTCTTGAATTTAATTTAATACTTTCCCACACAAATAGTTTTGAACATTTTGAAGAGTCTTAAGGAAAACTTGAAAAGTCGTTGAATTTGTTCGTGTGTGAGGAAACTCATTTAAAACATGTTCAATGCTGCATGGGGCTTAAAAGGGAATTTCCACATTTGGGGAATAATTGGACCGGAGAACAATTGTATATGTAACTGTATGTATGTAAGTGTGTGTGAAGTTTTGAAGAAAGTTGAATCAGTTCAAATTCTTCAAATTTTAATTAATTGCCTCTTCAATCCCAAAGTTGACCTAAATTGTTTGAGTTCGATTTAAACTTTCCCAACTTCTCCTTTTTATTATAGATTGGAAAAAGGGAAAGGGATATGCAAATGAGCTCAGAATCTTTCATCTCTCCCTATTTTAACTAAAAGTAAGTATTTTATTAGGAAAAAAGCCAATTAGGAAGAAAACTCTCCTTGAGTCATTTCATTCAAATCAATTTAATTTCTCAAGTTCTCAAAATTCTCAATTTCTCCATTTCTCGAAATTCTCAATGGATTTCATCTCAATGGATCTCAATAGGAATTGAAGGACTTGGAAAAAAACATAAGGACTCACATAAGTACGGACTTACTGTATATTGTATAAGTACAGTACTGTACATAAAACCCGGGTTTTATCCCGGGTGTGTAAAACTACCCGGTAGTCGATTTCCTCAATTTCCCATTCCCCCCATTTGCATTCTGGAGTGTAGGATTGTATCGGAGGGGGATTTCTTTGATCCTGAGGGTGGCTCCATGGCCCATAATGGTTCCTTGATGTCCTGACTCTCCCCCGGACTCCCCAAATGGAGAAAGTGGATGGAGAGCAGAAGGGTGGGTTTGAGATCTCTTCGGGAATACTAAATACCCGAGGGTGGAAAACAGGAGAGAAAAACTCTTCGAGGGAAATTGAAATGAGGAAAATTAGAATAAAGAACGAGGAAAATACCAATTGACTTTCCACCACTTACATTGAATTATGTACAGAAGAAGAACACTCCTGTACTTATCGACTAAAGGAGTCTTCCTGGGTTCCTGGGGAGTGTTGAGGGCGAAGGAAACCTTTCGGGGGAGATCTTTGGATTATAAATAAAAGCATGCTTGGAGAATTATCATAAATACATTTCAGCTCAATATTACCTTGTTTAGCTTATCTACATGACATTTGGCATTTACATAAAATTGTTTCGCAGTTTCTTCATCCTGCTTTCATTCTTACACTTTTTGCAATTTAATGGAAAGTACATAAATTATTAAAATCACTTGGGCATTTTTTATTCAATTCCTCCTTAATCCTAAAAATTAAATATTTATTATTCTACAAAAATCTTTTAATTATTTAATGAAATATTATTTACACTTAATAATTATTATGAAAAAGCATTGAGGGTCAAAATGAGTTCTGTTTGGAGATTTTGATTATTTTAATAAAAAAATTAATTTAAAAGAATTGTTTGGAGTGTTTGGATTTGTTTGGTTTCGTCATTCAGTGGATGATTAATTGAAGGCATCTTAGTTCATTTGGTTGAGTTGTTCCATTGAGTCATTTTGCTATCTGAACTTCTCTCTTTGTTTCGAGTCTTTGGAATCTCTTTGAGCAAAATCCCTCTCACCGCAGTCCCAAATGGTTCGGTTGAGTGAATGGGGAAAGCAAACAGGAGAAGAGTCGTGAGAGAAATGCGAAGGTGAAGGAAAGACTTGACTTACACTCACAATTAGCAAAAACCTCCGACTCATCCAAATTCAAATTCAGGAAGCATAAAATACAAATCATTCTGTATCAAATAACTCTCACTTTATCAAATAACTCTCACTTTATAAATGTATGGTTTTATACATTAAATATATGGTTTGGTTTTGGTTATCAAAAATAAATAATTTGGAATCAATTCGTAAACATGCCATAAGCCAATTTATTAAGCCAATTTATTAAGCCCATTTCCTAAAAATTCAAGTTAAGGAAGGAATGTAACGTAAGTTAAAGAATGTGTATGGCAAATAGTAAATAACAAATAAGACTTTAAAGTGGTAAATTGAATCATTTTTATATCAAAACATAAACATGTAAAATGTGATGCTTCTTTTGAATTTGGCCAATTAAAGAAAAGATATTGCTAAATATAAAGAGATAATGTTAACAAGAGAATAATGTAAAAAGATAGCAGAAATAAAGAAAGAACTGAGATTAAGAAAATTTTCTTGTAATTTCCCTCAAGGGTCCAATCTCCCTCGTCTCCACAAATATTTAAGAAAGGAAGGGAGTGAATAAAAGAGGAAATATGATCTACAGTCATTATGAGTATTTCTAGAGTATATTTCTGTATATTTTTATATTTCTCCTTATATTTCTCCAAAATTGTGAGTGCCATATTTCTCAATCTTCTCTCATGGAAAGGACAGGAAAGTAATTAAAAGGCTGAAGGAATTATTAGGTGCTGAGACTGGAAGGGATGGAAAACAAAGAAAGAAAAGGCCGTTTTTGCATTCATTAAATATTGGCTGACTCGGAGCATAAGTTGGGAAAGACAAAGCGGATTGAACGACTTTTTTACTCCTCTCTTTATCTTCGCTTTTATGGGCTTTTTGAAGGATGAAGAAGATTTAGGTTACTCGGCCCCGCCTTAGCCATTCTTGATCGTTCCAACTCAAGTATAGGAGAAGCATATAATCCTTTAATTTTTTTATTCCCAAGACACATAATAAGAATTTGAAGGAGAGAGATATGGACTATAAGGTTCCATAAAATAATCCCTATCAACCTATGATCTTTAACTCGTAAAACATCATTTTTACCCAATTTAGACAAAAATTGTTATAATTTTCTGTTTTTTACTTATTGAATAAAAATATAGAAAAATCACAACCAATTTCTAGCCCGATCGTTTCTAGTCCCATCGTTGATGTCGATGCATCAACGATGGGCTTTTCAATTTAAAACCTAAAAAACGACTTTTAGTTGAAAATCAACATGGGCAATTTATCATGATAAATTGTCTATTTTTTGCAAATTGTCTATTTTTGTAATGTTAAAGTAATTGCATTAATAATTAAGACGTAGTTTTCAATTTACAATGAAGGGGAAAATTATTCGGGCCTTCCTCATTGTTAAAGTAGTTTCATAGTTAAGGCTTGTTAAGGTTGAGAAGGTTTTAAAGCACATGTTTTCGGTCTACTCACAGGAGCATTACCAGGTTGCTCGGAAAGTTCTAATATTTTTTGGAATATGTATGTGCGAATTGATATTGTTAGTCTTAAACCTACTAAATGTTAAAAATATACTAACCACTCTTAAATTCATTAAATTTAATGCATAATTTACCATTTTAAGTGACTAAAACTAGCGAATCAATTATAAATACAATTACAAAACATATAAATCCTATATCTTCGTATATGTTTTGTAATTGTATTTATATATGATTCGCAATTTTTAGTCACTCAAAATGGTTAATCATGCTTTAAATTTAATGAATTAAAGAGTAGTCATTATATTTTTTTAGCATTTAGCAAGTTTAAGACTAGCAATGTAAAATTTATACAAATGTATACCAAAAACTAAAAAATATCAGAACTTTCCGAGCAACCTCAACCTGGTAATAAATAAATGCAGAAGATGTAGAAGTTTTTATTATGTTCCAAGTTTGCATTTATGGTAATATCAAAGGGTCTATATGAATGATGCATTGTGAGATTTGTACTTTACCTGTTCTGCTTTTCCCACTCCCATGGGAGAAGATTAAGAAAAGAGGAGGAGAAAGAGAAGAAATACTGAAGAAGAGAAGGACCGTAGAAGTAAATCAAGTTGGAAATGGAGATTTCAAATATTTACAAACTTTCTCTTAGACAATCAAGAAGGGATAAGATAAGGAAATTGAATTTGCATAAAGAATCAAATGCATACAGAACTGGAGCTCATTACCAAAATTGAGAATTCAACATGAAATTTCTAATGTTGACAAAGATCTTTTTAATCATTTCACCAGTTCAAAGTTTTAATGTTTTTTAACAATTTAATCCAATTCTTATGTTGGCTTTTTTGCGAGTTTTCGGAAAACCAATCTTGAAGGTTCGTGTAATATTAAACATGTTTCTTTTTATAGCTGCAAATAATAATTGTAGCTATAATTTTGTAGCTAAAATTTTGCAATTTTACAATATGGCAGAGTTGAATATCAAAATTACATAAATCTTGTGAGAATCGAGACATATTTTTTTCTCTATCCTCTTCTTGTCACAACATCAAAATTTATATGAATGGGAGCAAAAAATTGTCGATTTGGCCAGAATTACAAGAGGAATGATAAATGGATTAAAAGATAAATGGAGAGCTCTGGATGGGAAATTACAAATCAATTCAAATAACATAATTCAAATTCAAATAACATTCAAAATGTATGCAAAAGTCTCATTTTGATCTATGGATTTCAAAGCTTACTTCCGTGTCCTTCCTTAAGGGTTCGAAGGGTCCTTTAGGAAAAGGTCAGTTTATGAACAACCATATGGATCCTAATGACTTTAGACCTTTTTGAAGAAATCTTGAAGAACAAAAAGAACGCTTATTAAGATTCTGCATATGCTGAATGATCACTCACTCAGCATCTTTGTACTTTATATTAGGTAGTATACTCTAAATACTCCTTTAGAACGAGGGGCTTCTACAAAAGCAGTTCTCTATTACAACGTTACGTTGGGGTCAGTGAGATTTTTACAATAGAACGTAGGGAGTTCTAATGGAGCTTTTAGAGTATAAATTTTGACTCATAGTTAAATATTACTTTTCCCCTTATTTTAACAGAAGGACAAAGTGGACGATTGGAAAATACGTTGACTTTACTTGGATTCGAATCCCAATTTAATTCTTATCAGTTTGACTTTTCCCAGTCGCCTTCTGAGTCCTTTGCGTTATTAAAGCCGATGATGATAAAAAAATCTGACTTCTCTCTTCCGTTGCATGGCATGTTAGGCGGTTTGTCATTTGTTAGGTTGGTTAGTTCTAGCCTATGATTAAATGTTTTTTGTTTGAGGTCTTTTTTTATTTTATTTAATTATTCAAATATTCACACTATGACTATATAGCATTAGTTTGTATACCATAAGTCTCACATTCAGTATTAAAACTGTTAAAAACATGTGAAATATTTTTAGGACTCCTCACTGTCTATAGAGAATTTGGCTCATGTGGTGTAAAAGGTAAAGGTACTTTTATAAAAGTAATACACCGTAAGTTATCCGTAGGTGTAATAAAAGGTGAAAGTATTGAGATTGAGCTTTTTCTTTCCCTCGCTATTTCTTATTTCATCTAATGGAGAAAAGAAATCCCTTTGAGTCATTGGACATTTGGGAATAATTTCAAACCATCGACTTTTCCAAATCATAAATTCCCTATATTTGCACTGTTATTATTACAAGTTTGTAATCTAATTTCTATAAAGAATAAAATCATAATTTAAATAATATTAAAAATAATAAACTTATTTTCAAGAGTTTTTAAACTAAACCTTAGACTTTTTGGATTTTATCTAAAAAAGACTAAAACCATAATGCGGCATTATTTCGGATGGTGTTTTTAAGTCTCTTGAGAACATTTCTCATCCATCTTTCGTTGCAGTGACTCGGAAGAGGTGTGGGGGGAAACGGCACATTTCCGACCACCGATCTGTCACCTACCCACAAGGGGAAATGTCTCAGCCTTCCAGCTCAAAATCCGTCTCGCCCATCCAGATATTTCATAGGGGAGTTAAAGCACTCTTCGCCACTCCCATTACATTACCCTTATTTTTTATCCCCATTGAGAGACATTTGGTCATCAAACATGAAACAAGAGTTATTAACTTTGAACAAATCCGACACATTTTAATCTTCCCAAATGGTGAAATCAGTTAAAAGAATTCGCAAAGTGCAAAAAAACTAAACCCAATCCATCACCTATTCTACTTTACACAATCAAAATTTTTTCACAGTCAAATCGCCAAAATATCTGTAAGAGATGAATGGTATAAAAATAAACCATTTACTATACGAGGTGATTGGTATAATTTAAAATTCATGACATTTGTATTCAAACCACAAGGATTTTAATTATGAAATTTAATCAAATTTCCCCATGTGAAAATTTTGAAATTTCTCACATGGGAGATGTGGATTTGCAAAATTAAAATCCATTTGTATAATTCGAATAATCCCATTCTGTCTTGAGGGATTGGGCGAAGGTCGATTTAATTTAATTTGTCGGGCGTGGGGAATTCCAATCCTCTCAATTGACAAAGAGCAATTGAATTTTATGAGCGACGTCGATCACGCTGTCAGACCTGGAAGACTCTCAATGATCAGATTTTCCTCTTCTGGCCCTCGGCGATCGCTCACCCTCCTTCTTATAATCGAATTAGTTGATGAATCCTCGGGACAGGGAGAAGAAGGACATTAGATTCATACAATGGTCACTTTACTCACTTTACTCCCACTCTGTATATATGACCATATACCATATCATACAAAATATATCAAATACCATATATCATATACAATAGAACATTTTGCAAAATACAGAATATAAAATGTATATAAAATACACAGTGTAGTTGTAGTTTCTTTTATTCCTGGTTTATCCCTCAACTTTTCTCTCGACTGCCCCCGCCTGGTTGGAGTGGATGAAGGAAAAAGAATGAATAAGAACTCGGTCCCTAACGATCCGTATGTTTGAGGGAGCCCAAAGGGTCTTTCTATTATTGACAGCTCTGATTCAATTATTTGACTCTGCTTCACCAGTAGCCTCAAGAAATCCCACCACGTTGGGATATGCTGTTTGTATTTAGCCCTTTCTTTACTATTTTATTAAGCTTATATGGACAATACTTATACAATACCTACCATATCTGTATATCTATGTGTGTGCTGTATGTAATTGTATACATACAGGTATTGTATTCTGTATGTATATAGTATATCTGTATACATTTGTATATCTGCAGTCTCCCATACAACTCCCAAGAGTCAAGAGCAGAAATGGCCCCAAAGGCTCTGAAAGAGAACTTTGGGGGAAAGGGGTTCCCTAAAGAATTCACTTTTTGTTCCGTCAACTCTCTCCACGTCTTCATTAGAAAGAGGGGAAATCAGAATTCAATATCCCGAAAAAGCTTTTACACTTTAATTTTTTAAAAAGACTATCAATATTCATTTATTAATGAATTGCCTTGAAATGATGATGATGAAACTGGTGACTTTAAAATGCCGTTTTTTATATTTCAATTACACAGCTAACAGCTATGCTTTTGATATTATATATGTATTTAATTGATGTTTACTTTTACTGTTTTACTGTACAGGGTGCGTCAAAAGTTGCTTTCTTTATTATGCTATTGTCTATTTAAAAAAGAAAGCAAATTTTGACTCACTCTGTACAGTAAAACAGTAAGTAAATACTGTATATGGGGACGTGATAGCTTAATTTCATACTTTAGCTTTTTTTGGTAATAAAAGTATGGGTAGAAAATTTCGTTTTGTAATTTAGCTCAATATGTTTGAATAGTGAAGATCAATTTGCGCGAATGTTTAGATCCTAATCAAAATAATGGATCTGACTAAATGACAAAATGCTCTTTGCCTATCTCCCATATATAAAATCCTTCATTTAAGGTCGACTTTGGCTTGCATGAGAGAAAGGGAAGGTTGAGGGAATTGGAGAATCAGCTGAAGAGAACCATTAAAATTATTCCATATCATCTCTCGTTAATTTGAGAACTTGAGTCTATAGAGGAAAAACCTATTTGTAATGCAAATAGGACTTTGGGGAAATCCCAAGTTAACTTTCAGCTTTTAATGGAAACTTCATTTTTGGCTCATCTACACAATTAAATTAAATTTCTCTCTCTACACAATAAATAAATATTTAAACTATAAATATCGCTTTAATACCTTACTTATATTCTATGTAATGCATAGAATACAAAGACGAGAACTAATTCGGTTAAAACAATCAATTAAGTTTAATGATGTAATTTTAAATTATTTAATAATCCATAAGAAAATCTCTGGAACTGAATTACAGATATAATTACTGCAAAGTAATTAAATATTATTTAATTACTAAATTGCATTCTGGATTTAATCTCTCAATATTTATTGTTAATTTGGTTAATGATCCATAATACCCAAATACTTAATTTTTGCATAAAAATACATACATTTTTTATATCGTATAGTATAGCGAATGTAAGTTTTCAGTATTACAGATAGAATAGGATTTTATAGGTTAGGTTATTTTATTAGTCTTATTGGGTATTAGTCAGCATAAGGAGTTTTGTTCTTTTATTGAATAATTAAAAGATGGTTGAGTGAATAATGGCCATTATGGCCATTGGCATTTGATAAATAATTGATAAAAGTGAAATTGAAAGGGGGCAGATCGAATTTCCGTCTTTTTTATTAAGTTAATGAAAAGAGGGGAATTATCTCCATTTTCCTATAGGGAAATATGTAATATAAATTTCCTATGCTGGACCTAACCTTCCATAATGTGGACTAATTCCTATTAGTGGCCCAGGAACACATGTACAGCTCCATTATGAATGTCGGAATCACTTCCCCACCACGGGGCTATTAATGATGAAAAAGTGATGATTTGCCATGTTGGGATCAAAATGTTCATCCGCCCCTTCAATCCCCTTCAAACACAAATGGATTATTTCTCTCCCTCACTCCCTCACGGAGGAGGAATATTCGGCAAAGGGAATCGATCACAGAGATCCAAAGATCCCATGAGAATTCAATTAATTATATATAATACTCCTTTTGTTCTTTCATCTAATACAATTCTTCATTGAATACCCAATTTTGGCACAATTATCATTTACAATATAATATAAATATAACATACCTAAGTGTAATTTCCCCGTAAAGTATATTTAAACATTAAATCATAAAATTAAATATTAAATCGTAATACATAATGACATTAAATCATAAATTAAATCATAAATTAAATCATAATGTTAAATCATAATTCCAAAAATGCAAAAAAATAGTAATTCGCATAATTTGGCGAATTATATCAATCGACATTGGTGAAATTGCACATTTGTCAATTAATAAAAAAAAGGATGGAAATTGACTATTTATATTTAATTTGTAATTCATAGAGATTGATAATGTGAGTAATGTAATTTATTTGCATTAGCCATTTACGTAATAAATGGCAAGTACATCCGGTTTGTTTCTGTAATTCCCAAGGTTGACTTCCAAGAAATTGCCTTTTTGTCCTTAAACTTACCACGAAAGGATGAAGATTGAGGAAGAGGAGGAACAAATATTTTTCTATATAAATACAAAAGTCACAGACAACAAATTTGAATGAGAATTATTGGGGCAGAAATTGTGAGATTTATTTGAAAATGAAAGGATTTACAGCTTTGGTTATTTTAAGTTTAATTGTGATTTGGATTGGAGAGAGTTCTGGGCAATTGTGGGGAGGAGGAAAAGGACAAGGAAATAATAATAGAAACAGATTAAGAAATTGCGATAACTGCGTTTGTGGTTACGTTTATGATCCTATTTGTGCCAATACTGGAAGAACATATGCCAATCAATGTTTATTTGATTGCAAACAAAGATGCAATCCAAGTAAGAAATAATTCATTTATATCATTTTAAAGCTTTTATTCACAAATTACAATTATTTATTTAATATTATAATTACATATTGTTATTATTTTTAAATATTATTTAGTAATGTCAAGTCTGATTATTTAAATATTAAATTGTTAATTTCAGGAATGAGAATTCGATATCGTTCAGAATGCGGAAAATAAAAACGCCAGTTTTAAATTATTTATTTATTTATCAAATTAAACATCAACAACCATTTAAATCAATTAGATGTAAATTGAGCTTCAATTATATAGTAAACTTCAATTATATTTAAATAATTTATGACATAAAAAGTGTTGTAAATAATTACTGTAAATTAATTATTGTTATACTTTTAAAAAAATTTATTAAATAAATTCGAAATAAAATCGTAAGAAATTGTCTTATTTAAAAATTCATTCTTCTAATATTAAGATTACTTTCTTCGAAATTCCACTTGGTTTTTTTAAAACTTAGTTTTTTTGAAAAAGAGTTTTTGTAGTATCATTTTCCGGGATATTTAGTCTGAATGTGAGCTTGTTTATTTACGTTCGACTTTGGATGATGAAGCGAAGAGTCCCTTTGTTTGAACCAATTCATCCATTGTAAAGGAAGCGTAAATGAAATGGTCTGGGTTTTGTCTCTTGTTTTCAGAGTTGGTGAATGGTCGGAATTCAAAGTATTCGCATCTGCTAATGACGGATGAATGAAACCTTGTTTTTGTTTCTCTTTCTCGGTTTCCTTCACAATCCCTTTGTCCTCCTCTCCGCTACTCAAAAACTATCGAGAGATGTGGATTTGGATAATCGGGGAATTTGGAGTTTCCACCTCGCCCGCATTCATTTACTCACATTACGACATTACCTTTACTTAAATAGCAACTCTTAAATAAATAGTGAATATCTACCTATAAAAGAACTATTATATTCTACTTGTACTATACATACTATACTAAACATATTCATATCATATACTATACATACCATACATATAACAATTATGTATATTGTTAGACTGTAGTCATTGTAGAAAGTTATATAAGAACTTTGTATGAACAAGGGTGGAATTGCATAGACGTCTGACGAGTCTGAGAATTTATGTAGAGTGTGAGTAATGAAGGCGTCGACGAGTCATGAGGGAGGAAGATGGAATGAGACGGAGACACGAGCGAGTTCCCCTTATTATGCTTCATTGCGTGACTCCATTCATTTCACTCTTTCTTTGATGAGGTCTTCTCCAGATTTCAACTACGAGCTAATCACTCCCGTTACTCCAGCTGTGAAATCTTTCCTATTTTCTTATACCTACACTATGTATAATATTTATACAAAGTTTCATATAAAACTTCTCCAGGTTTCCAACAATTTATTTAACGGGGAATGAACCGTTCTTTATAAACTTCACTCAAGTTCTCAAAATTCCCATACAGTTAATATAACCAAATGTTTCAAATGTAAGAGTGCTAATATAAAATATACAGGTATATTCGATATATTCATGAATATGAGTTCAATATATTCATAAATATGAGTTTGTACACAGTTAGGCTTTTATACTGTTATACTTTTACGCTCCCGCTGTTACGCTTTTATATACAGGTAGATACGTACTTTTCATACACTATGCTTTTTTATACGTTTGGCATTAAATATAGTTATGGTATAAGAAGTGAATTGAACCATATTTGAAACAATTGGAGTTTATGTATCAACTCAGGTTGGAATGTAAATGTTGAGTTTTCTCTTTACGCCTCCCATTTTCTTCTTCATGATTAGAGAGGGAATTTGAGGCCACCATAGGTATACCATTTGGTATATCCATTTATGCATTTACGAGCTTTCTCCTACAGAGTAGGATATGTTGGGAGTTTGGGTAGTTTGCACAAAGGAATATCTCGTGGACTGGCGATGGAGATCTCAGGTGTGGTGAATGGATGTGGATGAGTTGAGCATAGTGGGTGAATTCAACGCTCCGCTCGTTCGCCCTTTCACATCAACCTCAAAACTTTTCCCTTTCATATCAAACATGTTCGGAGTCGGAGTTGGTTCAGAGGGGAAAAATAGGAAAATAAAAAAAGGGTTTTTCGGAGCTGATTGTGAAGGTTCCTTTTACCCCTTCGGCCCAACTGTTTGTGCTGGAGATTAAAAAAGGATAACAATTGGCTGTTTTGCATTTCGCTAATGGTCAAACTTCCAATTCCATTTCATCCTGTTTAATTGGGCGTGAAAATAAAAAGGTTTTACAAGATTCGAGAAAAAATATTTTAAAATGTTTTGAAATGTTTCACTCCGTTTCTTTAAATCCTTTTATGCTTAATTGACTTAATTTTATATTCCATTTTCCATTTAAACAACTGTTGTACAAATATTTTAATGTCCTTTACGCATTGCATATATTATGATTTACATCCACGTGTGATTTACTTATATTTTAATAGTGAACGTGTCGAGATTGTTTTGATAACTGTAATTAAATGAAATTGGTAAAATGAGTCAAAATTCTTCAAAATATACAGATGTATCTGTAGATATGGATATGTATTTAGTTCCCAAAATTAGAGTATGAGAAAAAGTAAAGATGTCAGTTGTAGTGAAGGGAGGAAGTGAGGATATTAAAAGGCCTTATGAAATTCGTGCAGGAAAACATGAAGTGAAAACACACAGGATGAAAATGGAAATATTTCTTTTACCCAACACATCAATTTTGTTGACATTCATCGCGTGATGGGAAATCTCACAAACTTCCTTTTAAGATTATCGATGTTGTCAGCCGAATTAGGGCGAAGAACAAAAACCCTAATTTTACATTTATTAACTTTTATATACAACTTCTAATACATTTACGTACCTTTACTTAACACTATTTATAACCACGTTTTGTACATTAAATAATAAACATTTAATATGCATATTTAATATGTATCTGTTTTTAATAAAGTTGTCTTCAATTAGAGGATGTTTCTTACTTAAAAATGGACGTGAATGATAAATAAGCCGATCTGTGTTTAATGCCCCTTAATGAAGACGGACGTGAAGGGGGGAATATAGACATTTAATTAAATTATAAACGTCAATCTCCCCTGAATGGGCTGATCCAATTAGGGAAATCCCACCCAGGTGAAATTCAAATTGGGTTCATAACCATCAGGGTGGTCGCTAATGTGTGAGCTCCGGCGTTCAAGTCTAATATTAGGTCGTATAAATGAGAAAGTGAAATGATGGGATCAATGTAATAAGGGAAGGGCCCTTAACTATAAAGTTATAAAAATAGTCAAGGGCTTTTATAACCACAGATAGATAAATTCCACATTCCCAGTGAGGAGAATTTGTGGTTGGATTATTACGTCGATTGGTATGATAAGGATATTCCATAAATAAGAGGAGAACATGTCCCTGATTGAGGAAGTGCACCCTCAAGTCTCCTATAATTAACTAGAGTGGGAGAGAGTTATGGGAGACTATATACCGTATAGCCATCAAACAGAAGGGGTGAGTTGGCAGATGATGAGGGCAAGGGCTCTGACGACCGCCGCGGTTCAAATCTTCTGATCAAACCCGATCCGATTCCTTCTTTCCTTCCCTTACTTTTTTGTGGTTAAGGGGGCTTTGAAGGCTTGAAGGTCTTTCGCACTACATATCTGTATAATACATATATATTATATAATACATACCATACATATATCTATTATATTCTATGTATTCTAACTATACAAGATCTATGTTGGATAAATGTGAAAGAACGTCGTGGTCCGTCGGTTGTGCCCTTTTTCGATTATCAATGAAACTTTATCCAGAGGATCTGAGGTTCAGTTTCCACCGAGCTTCCTTAGGAATTCTCACTCACAACACACCTTGGATTTACCGTATAAGCTCATATGTAACATATTTTAAATATATTAAATATATTTTAATATATGGTATATATCTGGTTATATAGTTAATAGTTATATAATGTATAAATATTGTGTATTGACAATATTTTGTATGGGTAAAACCATGTGTGTGAATGTGTAGATGGAATAACTGAATCTGTCTAATGGTAAAAGGCCAAAGGGGAACAGAAGGGTTTTGAAAAAGATCAAAATCCCCACGGCTTGCTTTGAGATTCATTTGAGCCCTCATCAATTATTTGCTATCTTGAATGTTCTCTCTGAGTTCTTTCTTTCGGATGTCCTTTGAGCGGACACTCCTTAGTTCTTCTTTCCAGGAGGGCTGGAGCGATGAAGGAAAAATGTTCATTCTCTTCCTCATTAATTCCCTATTTTATCTTTCTTCGAATCATCAGGCGGTCAGGTGAGAAATTCCCCTCTGGATTTCTAATTCAATCATCGTCTGCCTTGTTTACACTTTATAAACATTTAACTTTTAGATGCCGAGCTCCATTTTTATTCCTATTGGGAAGGAACTCATTCTAAGACACTCCGAGTTCTTAATTTTTATTCCTTATAAGGAGGAGGAAGGCAGGGAGTCTTTAAGGGAAAGATTAACTTACTAACTTTTACTCCCCCGTGTTAATAAATGTTCTTTTTTGGCTACTCGCTTCTGGAAAAGTTGATGCAGTTGATACAACGTGGGTTTGTGATGGATTGCTTAATCTAATCATCAACTATGGAAAGAAATTAAAAAGAAAATCTTTTCTGATGTCAGTTAAATCTATTTAATTATTAACATTTACAGTAATACTTAAATCTTAAAGTGACGTTTAAAGATTAAAGATTAACTTAAGCACATGATTGAATTTTCCTTGAAGTTTGAACCTACCCTAAATAATATATATTATATATTTATAATTGCGACCGTTCTAATTAAAATTTTGAAGGTTGAGGTAAAATTTCAGAACATTTGGTAACCGCAGAACTCCTCGGTTTACCCAAAACCTAAAAAAACGAGTATTAATGTCTCAAGGCTTCATGTTCACTTCCTTCAATTCTCCAGGAACCTTATTTTGGAAAATCTCTACTCATTGTCAAATTCTTTTTCCTTCCATTGGCATATGGTTCTCACTGGTCCATGGTTCATATAAATCATATACCTAAAGTGCACCATATATTTATTTTTACTATCTACAACATCTTTTGTATAGATACACCCAATATTCTGTTAGATATAATTTGTACAGATTATACAGTAGATATCTTATGGTACCATACTTATACAATATAATTGTACATATTGGGTGTATATGGTATATTTGGAATATATGGTATGGTACATTTGTGTGTATTGGAAGTAAAGGCGAGAATCTGTTGGTTGTTTCTGAAGCCACTCCTTTCCCATTGAGCCGAGTCCTTTTATTTGGTAAGGGAGCCAGCTGGTCCTTTCAAGGCTTTGAATAATTTTCCAAGACCCTTCGTCCCTTCACCTTCTGCTCACTTACCTACAGACACATTCAACAATTACTGCACATCTCTCCTTCACCGAGATTCTCCATTATTCCTCATTCACACAATCTCCTCCTTAAATGTAGGTTCAAGTCCTTTCTTATTCCTCCGGATCTTGTCGGTTTGAGGGTCAGGGGACGATAATTGTCATCCATTCAATAAACTCATGGAAGTGAACACTGAGGTAGATTCACAATCTCCAACCATTCTCCCATTGTCTGTGAGTCTTCTTGACTCACCTTCCATTTTCTCTCCGACGACATGAATCTTCAATGTTAAAGTTTTCTCTTCAACGGAAGGACAAAAGATGTGTAACAACTCACTTCAGGTCAAAAGGAACAACTTACCTTAGAAAATTTACCTGATAAAATTTACCTTATATTTACCTGTGGAAATGAAACCAACTTTTAAATATATCAGTAAAACCCATTAGAATAAGAATAAATATTGTATGTACAGGGTGGGCCATAAGTTGCCTTCTTATTTAAATAAAGCATAAAAAAGAAAGCAACTTATGGCCCACACTGTATATGGTACATACAATATAAAGTGGGTTTTTGGGTTAAAATGAACGGGTGGATGTTGAAGAAAAAAGATGAGAAAATTCTGGAGTTTACCTGGAAGAGGAACTTGCCCTTTTTTCCAAAATGGCTCTTTTATGTTTTCTTTGATGTGGAAGTTGGCCTATAATTTGAAGAGTTTATTATAAGGCCATTACACCCTTATTGGGGAGTTTAAGGGCATAATTTAGGCGTAATCATACGCCCTCAAACAGAAGACCTTCTCTGCATATCGAACATCTTCAAAAGTTGGAGAATAACAAAGGTTACATGATCCATGAAAATGGAAGAGAGACTCTCACCATACACAATGAAATTGAGACACTCAAGACAAAATTACTAATTTTCCCTTTGTGGGCCAAAAACTGTTAAAATTGAAATTCACCTTACAGCACTATTTTAATGCATAGTTTTATGCATTTTATTATCTTGGGGAAATTAAACATCTTAAAAGTTTTTAAACTACCTTAATAAAATCTCCTTAAATAAAATTGGCTAAAAACATTAAAAACGTTATTATTAATATTAATAAAGTTTATTTTTATGTAATTTATTATTATGGCACATTGTTTAGTAATTTATTATTAAAATGATAAATTATTAAAATTTAAATTGAATTTTTTGCAATAAGTAAATAAACAATTTTGAGTTATTTACTTTCCTGAGAACTGAGAGTTTATTTTTTGAGGTAGAAATAAAGAGGTTAGAAATCATATAGGAAGGGCAAAAGAGCATTGACGTATAAATTGTAATGAAAAAAGTAAATAGTCCTTTGGATTCCCAATTGACTCTTCGAACTCAAGAACCCATGAATGAAGGGAACGAACCTCTGGGTTTGATATTTTGGAATTTGGTTTCATCTTCCTTTGATTTACAGCGGATAAATCAATGAGTCTCTCTCGTTGGGGGTTGAAATCGGGGAAAGTCCCGGGACGATTGTCTCAAATTCTACAGCTCAGCTTGGCATTTGGATTCGGATCTCTTTCCGACTTTATTATTGGAAGTCGGTCAGAACATACAAAGAAGGGTCGTTGAGTTTCATACCAAACTTTTTCTTTCTTCCTCTCCAAGGGACGACTCTTCCTTTAACCCAGACGTGAGAAGGTTAAGGAAACTTGTTATGTTTTATGGTCCTGGTGAGTTCGAGTCTTCCAATGTCCAGAATGGATTAAAGGACATTCACTCCAGTGCATTTTCCCTATAATGATCCAGTTAATCAATCCCTTGTCATTATCAAAACCATTATCGGAATTATCAGAATCATTATCGGAATTACCATCACACATCGGCTACATCGGATCATTAGTTTCAAGAGAGGTCATTGAGAGGTTTGTGGCCGGCTGTGGAAATCTCGACTTTTATATAGTTTATATTCTTTTGTTGTTCGCCGGCTGCTTCTTCATTTAAATTAATTTACCCGATGGCTAATTTCCCTCATTTCATGACTCATGAGCCCGATGTTTAATTGTTCATACAAATTGCCATACAATGGACAGATTTGCAGAAGATCTCAAATGAAATGAATTGTTTTATTAATTAATCTCCTTGCTCGTGCATGAATCTTGGAGACACGAGGAAGAATTATCTTTCCGGTGAAGATTTTAACAAATGATTATGGCTGTGTTTTGATCATAAAAAATTATTGCAGATGGGAGAATCTTATTGAGAATTATTCATGCAATTTTATATCTCATATAAAATTTATATGATACCTCGTTGAGCCTCGTTAAAATTGTATGCATATGTATACCATATACTTTGTATGTATTAAGTGAATATATTTGTATGTATTTATTTGTTTTGGGAATGTTTTGTGCATTATGTCCTTAGAAGGACAAAATGGAAAATTTTGTTTATTCATTTTAATGTGTCCAGTAAAGCGATTATGAATTTACTACATGGGAAATAAACATGTTTTGCAAAATGAACTGCTTTGATCCCTTCCCATGTTTCATACACATAATGCCAAAAAGGCCTTTAATAATAATCTTCATGTTGTGCACAAGGATTATAAAAGTTATAAAACCAAGTGTGAGAATAAAATTGAGATTTTTCACAAATGTAATAAAGTCATTCAACTTGAAATTGAATTGTTCATTAATACAGGAATTATCCCTAACCAATCCATAGGATATATCATATACACATACAACATAAATAATCTAACTAAAAAGTTTACATTTAATTTCCATTTTTAAAATATTTTTAAAATATTTAATAAACGTTTAAGAAAGTTCAAATGTTTAATTCATAATTTATATAAAATATCAATCTTAAAGTCATAATAAATTTAATAGCGGAGAATAAAGTTATAATGATACGGTGGACAATATGTGAAATCTAACAGCTTTCCAAGACATTAGCCAAGAAGGAATTGAAGATTTGGGCCCAACTTTAACTATTTCGGTCTTTGTCTATTAAATGTGGATCACTTAGGCTCCAAAATGGAAAATGGCATTTAACCCTTTCCATTAGTCTTTTATATAAGGGTAGTACATTAAATACAAATATATACCATACACTTTACCTTTATTTTTACCATGCACTTAACATTCACTCAAGGCTCGAAGACTTGCACTAAACAAAGGTAAGGTCCACTTGGTCCATAAAAGTGAACTATTCTTAAAATATTCCGAGAGTGAAAATATTGTAAAAATACCTTATATAATGTATATTGTATTTACTCTACAATGGCATATTTGTATATGGTATATTTATGGTATATTTTCCTTCTTTTGTCACTCTGCATATTGTGTCTAGTCCGCCTAGTTTCGGACAAGGTGTTTAAATGAGTGTATACCTAATGTACATCTGTATAATATACATCTTTATAATGCTACCTGGACGAGGTGCAAAGGTGAAGATTGATGGAGGATTTGAGGTGGCAGAGTGAGAGGATCTTATGATTAAACCTTCGTTGTAAACCTATGGCCATATCTTCCAGAGCTTTGGACCAAAGCCTTTGGTGATATTAGGGATATCACAGGGTTTGGTATAGGGAGAGTGGCTGGAAGTTTATGCAGTTGCTCCAAAGTTCCTCCTCGTTCCAACCCCAGCGGGTATTGAGAGGAAAAGGAGAGCCGTCGTGAAGGTTTGGCTCATTCCTTGCCAGTCCAGCTGTGAGTGAAGTTCAGCTCTCCCGAGTTCTAATATTCCTGTCTCATTTGATTTCTTAAAACTTTTCCAAAAGATTTAAAACTTAAGAGTTAAAACTTAAGGGAAAAATCCGCCAATTTTGGGGAAAATCTTGCTGACAAAATTAGTTCCGAATTTGGGAGAAAAATCATCCCAGAAAAATTTTTTCCTTGAGGATTTATTCAAAATTCCGGACAACCGTTTCCGGAGTGAAACCCATTCTCGAAGTTTTTTCTTGTGACTTGTGACTACTTGGAAGTTGTATAAGTACAGATATTACAATATCTGTATATTATAAGAGATTTTATACAGTGAAGATATACGAGAAGAAATTTTGAGATTTTTACCAGTAAAGCTATAATCTTACAAGTAATCTTATATAACTATTTGTAATATACTTTTCCTCTGATTTTTGTGGAAGTTGTAATAAGCCGGAGTTTGAGAGAATTTGAGACATCCAGAATTTGAAAGGATTAATAAGAGTGAGTAAGGAAGTTAATAGGTCGTAAGATAAGTCACTCCAACTTTGGGTGAAAAGGGCAAGGACGGGGTGAAGATGAAGTTTTTGAGTTCCTTCGACGAGTAAATGAGAAAATACTGACTCGCTCACAATCCACACAGAATCCCTGAGAACTTTCCTAGACAAATCCAAACATTTTCCCAACGTTCAATTCGCCAAAGACGGGAGAAAAGAAAAACGCCGGTTCCAAATTGGTGAGCAAAAGATCATTCCTATCCTCAGCAGTCTCATTCTTAGACAATATTTGCCCAAACTTTTTCTTTACACTTTCCTTCTTTTACAGTTTAAGTCCATTTAGAAAATCAAAAGTGCAAGTTTTCTCTTCAATCTCTTCAAGATGCAATTTTGCAATCTTGGACCAAAATTTACAAAATTAATAACAAAGGTCCAAAGGTCAAATAAAGATCCAAAGATGCATTTTTTTACCAAATGACACAATGTAATATTTTCCTAGGCTATTTTCTTATTCTTGGTTTGAGTATCATCCTGGTTCATAAGAAAGTATCAAAAGAGAGACAAAGGGTAAAGAAAGCAAATAAAGCGAAAGAAGCGAAAGAAAGTCGTTGACTCAGCCGCTCATTTTCTTCCTTCGTCACTCCAAAGCGGAGGAAAGAAAAGAGCAATAAAGTGCAAAAACTTTGTTTGGTTTCACTTTCACCGTATCAAAGGACCTTTTTTCATGTCGCTTTTCTTATCTAATGAAAAAGAATTGTTCTTAATAGCCAAATCTCTTCATTTTTGTTCATTTTGCATTTCTGTTCATTTAAAAAAACATTTCATTTCCTTACTCTTAAAAATAACATTTCGATCTCAACATGTTCTTTAGTAATTCGAAAAGATTCGCGAAAGTATTCTGAATAGTTCAATTGTTCTCAATAGTTCCATTATTGTACAATTGGATTAAAAGGTATCGAATTTAATTTGGTAAAATTGGAGTTTGAATTCTGTTCATTTCCCGTCCTGGAGTTCCTGCATTTCATTTCCCATTTATCTCTCCCTTATCTCCTCTGAAGTGGAGGAGCGGAGATTGGGCCGAGAATTTCCCATCTGCTCTCCCTCTCATATTATGATGTCTCGAAGACCTCGCCTGACAACTCATCAAGCCAGATTGGATTATTGGGAAAGGGTGTGCAGGGGCTGAAGATTTCAGCCCAACAGAACAACAAGGTGGACTTCTGACACGTGGCGAGGAAAAAACTGGATTTAAAACTTACACTTTCAAGATCCCTTCAACTTTACGTGTTTAAACATCGTCCACGTCTGTTTGATCCCCAACTCATCTTCACATATGCATAATACATATAAATTCAGATACATACTACATAAATAATCTACTGTTTACGTTATACTGTTATACATATGGTATAATACAATACATATTGTACATACTGTATATATGAATTACAGATTTTTCGTATATCCATATTTGCATAAATATTATTTAAGATTTGGTTGCGAGTCTCAGGTGATCGAAAAACGCTTTTAAACCAAAAGTACGAGTACTCGTATAAACATTGACTTGCGTTTTAAAATTTTTAGAATTAATTTTGTTGAGAATTTTCTTCGGAGTTGTGGGAGTTGAATGAGTGTCTTATGGTTAGATTGTTGAATGCTTGAATTCCATGTCCCTTGGTAGTCCGTGCTAATCTTTGGGTTTGATTGATGGGAGTTCAACTTCCATGTGGAGAGAGATTCAAACTATCCGAAGAGAGAAGTTGAGAGATGTTGAAATCTTCACCATTGTCCAGTCGTGACTTGACAAGGTGAGTTCATCTCAAAAAGTTCTCCATTAAGAATCTCCAAAGAATGTACCTACACTGTATAAGAATCACTGTACACTGTATCTGTACTTTAAGAATGTACAGATACTTTAAGAATCCAATGCACTTTTTCACATGAATTATTAATGTAATATTCACTCGACGTTGGAGAGCCGGCACATTACGTGTGGTTATTACAAAAGAATATTCACCATCCATTCTCCCTATGTAAGTGTAAGTATATTAACCCAAGGTGGAGGTTTTTAAAGGACCGTTGTTTAAGGGCCTTCATAAGAATAACACAAAACACGGCCATCGCCTGTTTGTAATAATGATGCATATCTGGGTGGTAGATGAGAAATGGCTTTTCATCTTCCTCCTTCCCGCGTATAGGAAATTCGTACTCATTCCGCCTACTTCGTGAAATATGAACTGATCATGAAAGACAGTATTGTTTTGGAATTTATGTCGTGTCGGTCTATTTTATAACTTTCATACAAAACTATACATATACAGGTATACTTATATACCATACAAATACCATACCATTCACACAGAATATTTAGCTATATGTATTCATAGTATATAAGGATTTTTAATATGAGAGAAAACAGAGTTTGATATTGACTATTAAAATACGAGGAATAAATCTTTCCCAGGGCTTGACTCTGAATGCATAACTTTGCATTTTCTCTCCGCCATTTGAGCAAAGATGTGGAGAGATGTTGGGAGATTTGTATCATTAAGAGTTGGAGGTTTCTCCGCTTGTTAACTCGCTTTATTATATTAAATGACTTTGGAAGAGACAAAGAGGAGTATTGAGGATTATGTAATTTATTAGATATAATTTATATTCATATAGATATTTTATATGGATAATTTATATAAGCATAATTTATATATGGATTTATGTATATAGGAAAATGTCGTCCTTCATTCAGCTTTTTCCCATAAATGATTTACGTATATTGTTGAGAGGAAACTTGGATAATAAATAAGTTGGTGGAAGATTCATATAATAGTTGATAATACAATAAAGACAATTCGCCATTTGTCAACTTTGAGTGGAAATGAGATGGGAATTGGAGAATGTTGGAAGCTCTGGTTATTAAACTTGATTCTCATTTTCATCTCAACTTTGCTTTGGAAGAAAGGAAAACTGTAAATTGTAAATGGCTCTAAATTGAAGATGAAAGTTATGTGGATGGAAAATTCCTTTTGTTTTGTTTCTCACAGTTTGCCCAAGAATTTCGATCAACATTTAATGTTTCGATCTTCTATTTAAATCATTCTCATACTAATATTCGAATATTCCTAATTCAATGTGTAATTCTCATTTACTCTGTAATTTATGAATAGGGGGAAATTGTGATAAAAGGTCGTTCATTGTACAACTAATATTCCTCATCCTTCTCCACACAATCTCATAAAACACAGAATCTGCATTATGCAAACATAAAACTCTTAATACATAACCTGTATATAATACGAAACTTGTATATAATACGGAACTCCTACATATGTAATGTATATGTATGTAATATATACGGCACTCGTATTTATAAGAGAATGAAAACGGGGGATGTAAAATAGTGTTTCTCATTTCCACATTTGCATTTCCCTTCTTGTCTTATTCGCCTCATTAATTCCACCGGGGTTCTCTTCGGTCTCTCACTTTTCAAAAACTCTCTACACACGCGGATTTAAACTCATCTGAAGGGTCTGAACAATTCTAATGACCAAACTCTGCTTATCTTCATCATCCTCACACAGAGATGAAAAAGGCCAAAGGGGAGGATTCGACAGGGTTTCCCGATTAACTTTTTTCAGCCTTCCACACCCACGCACTTCAAACCTTTTAATCACCCTTATCTGATTAAATAACATTTTATAAGATTAACATCAAAATGATAAATTGATTGAATTTAATTTCTTTATTCAATACGTGTAATAAATATACTCGTACTACTCTATACATATTTATATTGTAAATGGATTAATAAAAATTATATATTTTGCTTGGATAAGGATAGTAAATTTAGTTTAGTTTTAGTTTAGTTTAGCATAGCGAGAGTATTGAAAAGGAGTTATTATTTCATAAAGTTGTTTGAAAATGAGAGGGAAATGAAATAAGATACGCGAAAAAAATATGAAATGAAGAGAATGATTGAAAAAAGTGTAGATGAAGGAAAAGTTTCAAGTTTCATGAAAACTGAGCTTTTATGGTTTTTTCACATATTTGGAAAAGTGATGATGTCGATTGGATATTACTTTCAACTTCCTATAAAAACTTCCAAAAACTTCCAACAAAATAATCCTATATATTTTTAACGATTCTAATATGCAAATTTATATTATAGGTTTTATATTTTAAACATCTAAATTGTAACAATTAAAAGGAAATTATTTTCAATAGAAGAAATAATTTCTAAATGTGAAGAAACTGTGAATTGAGATAATTTTCCAGTGGATGGCGTGTTCAAATTTCAATAAATTTCACATTTCTATTTTTTTCACTTACCCTCAAGTGAAATTTTTCTGAAATTTTTCTATTTATTTCACTTTTCAGCGAAATCTTTCAATGCCAACCTTGCAGAGATCCCATTTCAGATGACTTAATATTATTAATGTCATTTACTTTTTATTCAAATGACTTTAAGACATTAAAATAATGATAATTTAAACATTTTCATTCCACTTAATTACCATTTTAATATTTACAGATATATACAAAATTAAAATTTTTAAAGTTTTATTATTACATGAAAATATTCCTCGTATGATATTCATACGATTTAGTAAAAAGAAATATCCTGAGAATGTTTTCATATCTGTAGAACATTTAAGAGGTAAAATGGGAAGCATTTGATATTTGAATCGATTTTGTTCTGATGATCTCCACTTCATGCAAATTGCATTTTGCGAGCAAATAGATTTTTGAATTGAAATTTCCATCAAATACATTTTGACTAAAAGACGAGGAAGTTTGGAGGCGTTCGGAGTGTCAAAAAATCCCAAAGTGAATAAATGGTCTTTTCACGTGTACGAGTTATTACGGGAAAGGAGTTTCGGCCCTATTGGGAGATTTGACCATAAATGTCGATTCTCGATTTGATCGGAGATTAAAGGAACCTTCCAGGTAGCATTTATTTGGGCAATCCGAAGACGAAGGAAATCGTTGATGGTTCCAAAGTCAGCTGGAAGTTGTTTGAGAAATTTAATGGTTTTTTTCCTCTATGTAAAAGATATACCAAGACAGATAGCTGGTTCGGTTCTTCTGGACAGCCAATTGATAATGTAACATTATTAATGTTTATTTATCCTCAACCAATTCTTATTTTATCAATTTAAGTCTAAAAGTCTACAAGTAAAAAGATTCAAAAAAGAAATTCACCTCTTTTATTTATCCAATATTTATCCAACTAGAAAAGATTTGTAAAAGATTATTTATCATTTTTAATCATTTTAAACATTTTTATAACCCATGAAATAATATTGGATAATTTATATTACAAATAAAAACTAAATAAAACTCAATAAATAAAAACTAAACTTCTATAAATAAATAAACCAATCTTTTTTCTTAAGAATTTCACTATCAAAAATTAATGTTTGATTTAACTTTAGTTTGGTTTGTGTTATCAAAGATAGGAGTTTCATAATCGCTTCCTCTTTGCGGTCCAAAGATACATTTATTCTTTATAGTAATATTTTACATGGATTATTTTATATGGATTGAATTGAATGGTCGGTGGGAGTGAGGGAAAGATAAAATTGGGATCAATTGACTCTGGTTCAAAAGAATCAAAAGATTCCCCCTTATTCCTTATGTTTAAAAAGAAGGATGTGGGGTGTCTAGACCTGACAGGGTGATTTGGTTTTGATGATGCCCCTCGGCCCTCATTGTTAAGAGGATCAATGGGAAGTTTTAAAAAGGAGGAAATTTGAGAGCGGAATACCTCACCCGGTGTTGGGTTTTATTTCTAAACATTTTTTCCTCCCTTTCAAAATTCATTTATTAAATATCCAGACTTTATTAACCAAAGACCCTCCACTTGTGAACTTGTGATTGTAAGTTTATATACTTAACATACTTAATTTATATACTTATATACTTAATGTTTATATAGTGGAGAAAAGCCATTTTATGAAAACTGATCCCGCAAGGAAAAACCTTAAGGATTTAATTTGGTTTATAAGATTAAATTTGGCCCCATTTTATTCGTAGAGCCAGTGGGAGGTTGGAAATTGTCCATTTATATTCTCTTCCCTTCTTTCTTCACTCCTTCACCCGTCTTTCAAGAGAATTGAATTAATCTGTTTGAATTTTAAATCCTAATATTTTCATTGCTTTTATGAAAACCCGTCACAATTCCTCTTTAAAAAAATTGAAAGTAATAAAAAAGGAAAACCACCCATGAAAGAAACCTTAAAATGATCTTAAACTACATAACACACATTACATATTTGATACGCTACATTACTATACATTTCTGTATAGCTGTATGTATATCGCATGTTAAATATCACACTAGAATATCTTTTTCTCCTTTTGAGTTGAAGGGAATGAAACTACATTATTCCTTTCTCGGACTTTTACGATCCTGTGACCTAATAGCATTAGTATGTACGTGAAACTTGAAAAAAGTCACAACGGATTCTCCTTACTTTTATTGTATTCTAAAAGGGATTAATGTGAGTCAACAAATGGTTCAGAGACCGTGAGAATTTACACAACAATCTGCGATTTCTAACACTTCATTCACGCATGTTATAAATATTTCCCGCTACTTTTATACAAAATCTTCCAAAAGTCTAACCTAACCTAACTTGTATCAGTCCTCAATAAGTTTAAAATATATCTAAGTGAATACATAAAAATGGTTGGAGTTGAAAGCCATGAAGACATTTATAAACATCAATTGAAGAGTTCCCGGTAGGAGATTTGTACACGATGAGTTTCACAACCCGCGTGCCTTTCCCCATGAAGCACACGATAAGAGAAGGATAATAATTTTCCGTCCTTGTTCACCATAGGGATTGGGAACATCCATTTCTTGTTCATTCCTTTAATGTCTTCTTCTCCAACCTGCTAAGTAGTCAGAAGAAGATACCATCACGGGGGATGAAAGTAAGATAGGGCAATAAAGGGCTTATCCCTTGGTGGTAACTCTCGATCCTTCCTTTGACTTCTAAACCTTCCCTTCGTTCCTTCGTTTAAGTTCCTTCCTTTACCTTTACCAGAGTAAGACAAATGGTGGAGTGGAGGAGGTAATACTCACTTTGTAATTGACAACTGTAAATTAGGTTTGGGCTTCGTCGGGGGAGTCCAAGAGCCCGATGTTGAAAAAAATAAAACCTATTTAAGAACATCAATCCAACTTCATATCTATTTACTTTCTTCCTTTCCTTTTCCTCTGTATTTGGGAGGGAGGAGGGAAGGAATGCTTGTTCTACCTGTGGGAGACTTTTTAATGAACCACCAGGAAAGAAAGACAGTTTGTAAATATATTTTGTTAAAATAACAAAAACTTAAAATAATAAAAACTTTCATTTTTTAGCCTTTAATGGATCTTAACTTCAATGGAATTTTGATGTAAGTAAAGATTTTATAAGTTTTAAAGTTAACACGATTTAAGATTTAATGTTTGAACTGTTTGAACTTTGTTTTTAATTAAAATATTATATTAATGGTATTTACATAAATCATCTTTGCTTAAATTCGTCTTTGCTTAAAATTCATCTTAACTTAATATTCATATTTTTAATTAAAATTCATCTTTGCTTAAAGTCAAAGTCAAAGTCTTCTTTGCTCAACAACAGTCGAGTTGTAAATTTGAACGAGTATAGTTAAAGGTTTCTTGGAAGGATTCTTTAACATGGGAAGTGAATTTGGTCAAATAAAATCAGTGGAGAAGAAATGAGCCACTTTTTACTTTCCCTCCAAGGGAAATTCCCTAATGAGCTTAAAAAACCTTCCCCCGATCCAACTCCCTTTTTTTAAGTTTTATATGTAAAAATGGTATTTAACTTTCCTTCATCCTTTTTTAATATTCTTTCATTTAATTATAAGTATAGTGTTGGGTTAATCATCTAAAGACTCCAATCCTTTATGCTTATAATACAGATACATATTTAGTATATGTACCATATTTGAGTATAAGGACAATTTAAGGTATTTCCTTTACATTGCTAGTTGGTTGATAATGGGAGAATAGAAAAAGTTGTCCATTATATACGGCCCTTTTGTCTCTTTTAAAAGTCGCCCGGGTGAGTGACGGGAAAAAGTGTCCTTTGTTCTCTCTTTGACAAAGAAAAGTTTTATATTCCGTTCCTTATGCTTTTTCGCCCCACCTTCATCTCAACATGGGCTCTTTCGGATCAACCAAAGAAAGATGAAACTAAAATCCATGGCCAAAATTGTATGAACGACCAACTTTGGGATTTCGGGAAATACAAATGGGATTTCGCAACTCACGTTTCTTTTACCTATACCATATATATACATTGGTATATATATACCAAACATCATATTAGTACACGTATCAGTAACAAACTTACAAAACTTACTTTTTTCATGATATGTTAGTAAACTTATATGGTTAGTTGATATTGCAGAATCTATTACATATGAACTCTATGATATTTCTAGTTCATATAAAATGAATAAAGGTAAAAGTAAGAAGTTGAGTTTATAAAGTAATCTGAGCAAAACCTTCTTGATGACATTTGAAAAAAGAATTTAAGAGTGGTGATAAGATATGTATAAAGTGGATATAAAGTAGATATAATAAATTTGATTTAAAATACGGGTCCAGCAATTTGATTCATATATGACCAAAAAGGTCATAAAGATTGAGAGATTCATTCCAAGGAAGTCGTGTGGTCCAGTGGCCCGAAAAGGTTTCTCCAACTGGACTTTGGAAACGGGTGTTGGTAACGGCCACTTCCATTTTCACATCTCTCTTCATCCTCTTTTCATTTCCGCTTAGACTTCTTCTGGCTTCTTCCGCACGTTGGGCCAAAGTGGGTCTGGAAACAAGTTCCGTCTCTCTTCATACGTGAAGAGCTCTTCACGTAACTGGGCCAGATGGAACTTTTGGGAGAGATTCCTCAACAAATGCATAATAATGAGGAAAGAAAACCATGTGGTTCCAACCAGCACAACACTCATGGGGAAATGTTATTGATACAGAGAAACCCATTTTCCTCCATGATCTATGGATTGTCCTGTCGTTTCAAGTTACACTCAAAAACATGTGCTGATCACTTACGTGCACAGATCATAATACACGTTTCCTTCTTTTTTTATTTATCAAACATCCGCACTTTTCCGATTTTTACCCGGGTAATATTTACATATACCATACATACACCGTACAAGTAGGTATATACCTTATATTTGTAAAAATGGGTCAAAATTTAAATTAGTGCAAATTTTCAAAAATCGCAACGTGGCCAATTTTATAAATGTAAAATGTATCTAGATGAACATTGTATATGTACATAATATGGTACATGTATGGTATATCCAATATATCTAATATGTAAATATATTTATGTAAATGTCATATTTAGATATAATTTATGATATGGTGCATATTTGTATTTTGTATGTATGAATGTGAATTTGCTATCAAATGTGATTACATTCCTGTAGTTCATAACTTCTTTCATCTCTCCCGGATCGGGAGTTTCGGGAGACCCGATTTGAGCTGTTTGGGTGTTATAGTCAAAAAAATAATAAAATGGTCGTAACTTCCCTCACTTTACTTATTTCTTCTCAAGTATCTTGGGAAATATTGGAGAGGTTTCTCTGTGTCTCTCCAATTCCAGATTCCTCGAAAAGGAGGTTTCTTCTTTTCCGCAAGGGATTTGGTTTACACGCTTTCTTCTCATTCTCAAGTTCCTCCTTACGAATTGCATTCCTTCAGCAGTGGTCAAATCACCCTTGAATCATTTCTGCCCAACAACTTGTCGAGTTGAGGGAAAAGAAGGAGGAGAAATGTAGAGAAGAGAACTCCAATTCTCAGATATTTATTCCTTGTCGGTTTTAAGACCAAAGAAGCCGAAGGAATATAATGGGGTCATTATGAGGTTAACCGGCTAAAGGTTAAAATTTTAATTACATGTGCTCCTTGTGAGTTTAAATAAATACATACTTACATATATCTGTATATTTGTATTAGTATTTAAATAATTATATATAATATTTCATAACTCTTTTTTAAATATTATTTTCTAGTTACAAATAATTGATAAGTTTAATGTTGTTAATAATTTTAGTTAAAGCTTCGATATAAGTACAGACATAGCAATTTTGGGTTTAACGAATTTTCATTCCTAAAAGTCAGTGCGAGTGGTCGGATCGTTAGAAGTCGACCTTCTCGGCGACACGAGTCTTGAAAGTCTCGAGCCCCAAAGTCCCGTCCCTTTGAACTTCTCAGGTTTGACAGGGGAGATAGCGGGCGTTAAAGGAGAACAAACCTACAAAGGTTGTACAAAGGTGCTCGCCCAAATCCCTTTCAAATACATTTCCTAATTATCTTCAAAATGGGAATTGTGGAAATGGGTGTTGACGTTTGCTGGATCCAATCGAGGGACCCTCAAAAGTCAAAATTACTGAATTCTGTATGGTTTAACTCAAAATGTTCATAGAATTCCCTTTCCGCATACTCGACCCATAAACTCCGAGTACATAAATAAGCACAATATACAGTACATACATAAGTTAGAATTAAATGAGAAAAATGTACCCGGATTCTCAGTAACATTTTCAAAGAACATTTCCAAAGCTCCAGACCCCGAAGGAAGAATCTTTTAAAAATGTACATAGAGGAATGGTCCTAATTATCTCCCCTCTTTAAACTGATATAAAGCTTGCGGAACGAAACGATAATGACCTGAACTTCTCAAATTTTCACTTCGTCTCAAATCCAAGTTCTGCTTCTCATCTCAACAGCTCTCCTATTTAAAATGAATAACGATCATAATGTTCTTTATATTGAGTAAAGATAATGTTCCTTACATTGAGCAACGGCTTTTTTAAGCATTTGTTTTTTGAACTATGATATTTTTTATTTTGAAAAATGATAACGTACAGTATATGAACATGTATCCTATATTGTATTGGATATTTGGAATAGTATAGGAATAATATACGAATAGTTATAAAAAGGGTTCATATTAGAGAGTTTGTGTATTCCGGGTTTTTGGGAGGTTTTATGTATTCGGGTTAATGGAGGGACAATTCCATATTTTACCCATTCAAACACGGGTGAGAGGATAAGAAGGATTTATTGGTTTAGGTCAGGGGATTTTAAATTGAGATTTACCCTGCTGGTCTCAACTCATAATGGAAGTCTTTCAGGTTCCTGAATGCTCTTCTCTTCTTGATGCTTCCCGGAGCATCTTGGAACATCCACAAAGGAAGAGTTGAAGTGTCAGAGGAAAGTTAAATAAATAAGACTTAGATTTCAATTCAGCTCTCTCAAGAGGGAAGTGAGGGAGTCCAAAGAGAATGCAGATGTTTTTTATAAATGGCTTCTGCTTATTCAAATCTCCCTACTTCCTCAAGGGTTCACTCGTAAAAGAAAAGAACCATCAGACAAAGAAGGAGAAAAATACTCCTTCTTTACACATTATATAGAGACATCCTGTATATACAAGTATTAATAGAGAGAGAAAAATAGGCAGAGTTAACAAGGTAAATTTTTAACAAGACCTACGGTAACTGGTGGTCTAAAGACAAGAGATTGATGGGACCCTCCTTTGCATAAAGAATGGAGAAGGTCGAAAGGAAGCGACCTGGGTGAGCTTCCCAAAACAATCGGCAATTGATGGTCTGAACATAAAACTCACATTCAGTGACTTCTTCACTTCAATCTTTGGGTTTCTTTATTGATGACTCATTCCATTATTGATGATCTTGCAGAGGAAGTTTCTGGACAATTTAAACAAAGCTCTGTTCACTTTTTTGTCATAAAACCTTAAATATTACATTTTTATTTTTTTCATATATTCAATTTCGATGTACACGATGTGTGTATTTAGAAATATCATACGATGTGTATTTACTGTTTATTTAGGATAGGATTACAGAATTTTTCTTTCTGATTTTTTAATGTTTTTACTAATTTTATGATGCGACGATGCGAGGGAGTAAAATAGCTAAATATGTGAAATAAGATAGGATTTGTACCAAGGTTGAAGAGTTCGTGTGTCTGTGAAAGGAAAAAATAAAGATTTTGTAAAGAGGTTTCTTTTTCGACCTCACAGAATATTTATTCTTGAGAGTCGAGAGAGAGATTTTTTATTCAAAAGTGAATTGGAGAGGAAAGAGTTTGGATTTGAAGCTGAAGGGCTGACGCGGACATGAGGACTTCTGGCCCCAACGACCCTTCACAAAAAGTCAATGCCTGCCGTCGTGGCAAACTGAATTGAACTGAATTTAGGGTCTGAAGGGAACCGACATGGAGAGGACACTCCACTTTTTCCATTCTTATAACCAGACAACTTCAACCATGAGATCTTTCCAGTTTTTGGCAAAGAACTCTTCATTTCGCCACAATTGTTAGAAAGTCGGATCACTACTAATACTACCAATAATACCCGCTGTTAATACTTGCTTTTAGTATATCCAAGAACACATTCTTTCTCCGCATGTCTTTCCTTTTTTCTTCGACCTGGGTTGGATGGGAATTCAATTGTCCTTAAATGTCACTTCACCATGAATGTGGAAGACACGGGGTTGAATTGGATCAGAACTGTTCCCAATTCCCAATTCTTATATTCATATTACCACAACGTGGAGTCGCTTTCTACCCGAATTTCGCAAACTTGAACAAATGTGGAGAGACAGATTTAAAAAAATCTTCACGATCACAAACACGATCCAAATCTTTTTTTAAAAAAAATCAGTAAGTTTTGATAAAAATTCCTCTATTGAGTTTTTTTCGATTAAAAAATCATGTGAAGATTTGAAGCAGCAGTTTGAAATTTTTATTATTTTGTTGGCCAGAAGTTGATGTGATGTTGATCATAAGGAACGAAAGAGTGTAAAGGAGTCGTGTACAAATGACATTAATGGATGTGAGCAAATGACCGAGAATACAAATCGAGAATTCACATTGACCACTTGACATTACGTTGAAGAAAAGAGACATTGACTTTTTTCTTCATTCAACGATTATTGCCCTGACAGATGGTTATGGTTATGTTCGCAATTGAACGGGTGGGTTTAAGATGTCTGAGATACAAAATACCTCGACTCGATTTCTTATTCTCGATTTCTTATTCTTGATATTTCTCTACTCGGATTTTAATGAAGCATAGAAAACAGACCAAGAAAAATTAAAGTGAAAAAAAATGCCAATAAATCTTATTTTGTCTCGCTCAGTTCAACTTAACTTACAATAATCATAAAATGGTAAACTTGATTTTTTCCCTAAATGCTCTTTAGACTTAATTTGAATAAAAAATTTAAAAAGTTGTGATGATAATAAATATAGATGCATTATCTGTAGTCTGTAGTTTGTAGTTTGTAAAAGTTATTATAATGTTGTTGAGTTTATCTGAGTGTGAGTGTAAAGTAATTTTGCATGGATTGGTTAAAAGGCAAATGTCATTAAATGAATCAAAGCGAGTATAAAGTTGTGAGTTTGTAAGATAGGAGATTCCATTAGGGTGTAGTTATTACAACTTTGGATTACGTTTCCTTTCCTGAGCTTCCTGAAGTTGAAAAATAACAAGAGGGGTGAAACGACGTGTCATTCATTTCGTGGTTCGAAGTTTACCTAAGGTTTATCCTTTACGAAACTTGGGGGCCCTCGGAGGTGATTTCCATACATTACTTACATCCTTCCCTTAGTTTAAATGTTACACAATTCTTCTCTGTATATTTCTCCAAACCAGACTTTCATTTTACTTAGGACTCTACCACATGCATATTCTATACATATTCTGTACGAGGGAATAAAAAGGAGTGAAGGAAGCATCTCTTCCAAATTTGTAGTATTAAGACCCTGAAGTTGAGCCATAAACTTCACTCCCTCAATTGGGCTACCCAGAAGGAGGGAGAAAGATCTATGCATAATTGATACACAGACTCCCAACAACTCTGCTAATCCACATGGAGTAAAAGAGAACAAAATATTACACGTTCCACTATCTCTATGCAAAATAACGATCCTCACGTTCCATTTCCCTCTCTGCAATTCTATAGCTCCGCAGAAACCTTTGTGAGGTGAAATTCATATTTTTACACGCACTTTGTACGCAGAGGTCATCAGAAATTTAAAATTCATTCCCACATTTTTCAAACTCAATTTTTAGCTTTCCTTTTATAAAAGACTATAAAATGCCATGAATTTTTTTCATTGGTTCAATTTCGCTTTATTTAACAACACAACACTGAGGTTATGTTGGGATATTATCATTGTTTATAATTGAAATTTTACAAATTATTTACAAATGAAAAAATTGACATTTAAAAAATAAAAGAATTTAAAATTAATCATAATTAAATTTTAAGCACGTAGATTTATAAATCCTTTGTTTGGATTTTTTGATCATCTTTATTCTACTAATATAAAGGGGGAGTTCTTTGAATAGATAGAATCCCTTTGTGGATGATAAGGATAGGTAAGACAGGTCCGGAATCTCCTAGATAATTAACAAGGTAACTCCATCAAGCTCCTGTGGCACATATGGCCTGACATTACGTGTGGGTTGGGAAGTGGCAGATCCCTTCCTGAGAGATCCCTTGGAATCATATTACATAGATATTAGACCTTAAGTGCCGACGCCAGTCTGATACCGGGAATGAGGAGCCGTGGAAGTAACGAGATCCCTCAGTTTTACAGCCAACTTCATGTGGGAACTCGAGACAAAAGAGTCTTTTTTGTCTGCATGGTTGGGAAATGATTCTTTTCTTCTTATTAACAACAATGACTCCTCATCATTACCCATTCCCATCCGATACAATTTCTCTCTTCTCATTACCTTAACCTTTACAGAGAGGAAATTGTGAAGGTGCTTCTGTTGATAACAAATAAAACCATCATTTATCTTTAGCATCAAAATCTCTCATCTTCGACTATACATAAAATATTATATACACTACATACATACATTGTAACTATGTACATAAACATACCAAATTATATTGTAATGATGAAACGATTTACAAAAAAATATTTCGTGATTTGGATCCAACATTATAAAAAATAATGAACAGATCCCTTACATAAGGATTGATCAATGGAATATTTAAATATGGTTGTGATGCATTATTTGCCTTAAATGTAATGAGGTCTAATTTAGGTAGAGTTAGTAGACAAAATGAATGAGAGTCATGGAGCCATCCATTTGAGTGGAGAGATCCAATTTGTGAGTCCAAGGGAAATTATTAGTTTGTGGTTCCCATTTTCCTATTTCCTCTCTCGTTTATTTTCCATTTCAATTTGGCTCATATATAAATAAGGGCCCTCGTTTGGTGGTTGTGAAAGACCCATGTTGGGATAGGCGTGGTTGGATGGCAATTCTTCCAGCTCCTGGTGATTCTTCGTTAGGGACCAGAAGAGCAGATCCATAACTCTGGACGTAAAAACGTTAATTGTTATTGCTCAGCTCGGCATAGAGCGGGAGGACTGCCGTGGTCGAGAATTGAATTTATAAATAACAAATGAGACATCCACAATGAGCAGCTCTCAACTGTGGGAGGGATTAATGGGGATTAATTTTAATTTCTGAGTTCCTTTGTCACCCCAAGCCTTCCAGCACTTTGTGTAATCAAGAGGACCGTAAATGAATAATAAATGTTTGAAGGAGGGGGAGATAAAGAATCAGGCTAATGATTAGTTATTAGAAACCCTCCAGGGGAAACACCGAAACACAAATGTATGAGCACACCCTGTATATTAAAACCATGTGTTCTGCTCTTCTCTCAATAATTTCAAGCCCAATAGCTTAAGACCAAAAGTTGAAGCTGAAGCTAAAGACCAGAAGAGAAAACCAGAGGTTGAGAAAATTTTAAAATTGGAAGGGTCGGCCTTTTCATAACACTCCGACACTTAGATAGTAAAAGTAAAACTAATAATGATGATGATACGAACAATGTTCCGCCCCTGATTTTACACATTTGGACGTTTGCGGCGAAAGTGTGGCGCGGTGCGGCGGAGTTCAACCTATGTTAAAACATCATAATTCCTCATATTATGCACCAGAGACCATCTGGCTAATGTGTGAGTTTAATGGCTATGTTCCTCTCCTGGGCGAGAGATGATATCAAAGAGATGATGAAGAGTTTGTATGGAGGGCCTTATCTCTATAAGGGTCTACATAAGACCCTTATCTCAACCCTTTTCCACTCCAGACATATCAGCTAATGCTACTGATAAGGGCCCCCCTATATATTTAATTTAAATTCTCATTCTACATTCTATTCCTGTATGTTACTACATTATATAGGTACTTTCGGTTTTAAGTTACAGATACATAATATGTATTTTATATAAGTACATATTATGTATATGTTGCTTAAATTAAGGCTCATCCTGTATAGGTAATATTTTATAACATTGTAAGGATTCGTTAATAGAAGCCATAACGGTTGGTTTAAGGGCCTTAAAAAGTGTGTTGGACGGCGAGTGTGGATTTTTGGTTTGAAGAAAACGGGGAGAATGACAGGAGAGGATGTGAAATTTTATTATGAGAGATTAGGAGTGATAGAGAGAACGCATTATCTTTTATCATTTTATGACTTTTCCCATTATAAAAGGAGACTTTGTGAGGGAGGAATGAAATTGGGTGCAATTGGAGGAAAAGTGAAGGGGAAGAATTGAAGAAAGAAATGATAAAGAAATGACTCAAATAAGAAAAGTTGTGAAAATGTGAAATATTTTTAAACAGATGAATTACAATACAAAGAATAAAATATATTTGGAAATTGTGAAACTCCAGGAATGGAAAAGTCAACGTTTTTTTAATTTTTTTTATCAGAGGAAATTGGAGCCTTAAGGGGCAGGAAAAAGCCAAATTGGGTGAGTCGGAAAAGATCCACTTAAGTAATCTTGTCCACTTATGTGGATATTCCACGTATGTAAATGATGGAGATCGGATCGACCCAAAGACTTATTTGTATGGACCAGCCGATCTGCTCTTTTTTAAACTCCTGATCTTTCAGTTTCTTATAAATGTAGTTTCGTATAAAAGAACTACTCGGCCCTTTTATCGGAATTGTGTATAATTCAAGGTGGTGTATCTTTTTGGATTCCTTCGCTTCATTCTCATCATAGTCCTTTGAGACTTCCGAACCAATTTCATTGAGAGCTTCAGTTCAGAAACTTCAAATTTCAGTTTCATGGTGGAATTTCAAGGTTTGGGCTGAAGATTTAAATTCGAAGAGAATTAAAATTTTATGTAGCAAAAGAGAAGCGAAATATTCAAAAAAAACCGAAAATTCGGGAAAGACCGAAAAGACGGAAAATAGCTCTGTAAGTAAAGTTGTAGTTATTTACCAGTCTTGAATAACTTGAAGATAAGGAGAAGAAATTTGTTTAGAAAGCGGATGGTAAATATTCATTTTAAAATTTCCATTTCACTTCAATTCTCATTACATTTTAACAAGGGAAATTTCCCTTCAAAAAAGGTCGAAATTTTCCTTTAAAGGTTCAAAGATCAAGGAGAACATTTTGATAGGAAGCCATTTTTATACACATTTTTGTATTGATTTGATTTTTTTTGAATTTCTGAAATAATTGGGTTTTTGCATTATCAAAAGGATCAAAATTGCCATTGCCATTGACCATTGCAGTTTTTCTGATTGCATCAAAAATGGTTCTGGCTGGTTTCTTGAAGAACTTTGAATTTTCAAAGGAGTCTCAAGGGCGTGGGGCGTGAAGGGTAAAATTGAGTCTTAAGAGGAATATTTTTCGTCTTGAGGAAGAGACTCAACTTTTACTCGCTGAATTCCTAATGGCGGGTGAGAGGGGAGATGGGCATTATATTTGTTAAAGAGCTGTCGGATACCCGGGATTTCCTCCCCAGGTTTTATCTACAGATATCTCCCTTCCCTGAAGTTCCCTGTGCCAGGGAAAGATTGGAACTCTTGGAACCCAAAATGGTGAAATTCATACCAAGTCCCGTCATGGGATTCGGATCTTTTCAAACTTGACGTTTAAAAGACGGAAGACCCAACTGTTCCACCCCGCTAATTTGAATTTTCCTTTTTCTTCTTCCCCCTCAATTCAACCTTCTAAATTCTCAAAATTTTGACTCAAATTCGTTCCCCTAAACGCCCCGAAATTTGGTCCTCGAAATGCTCCGAATGTTTAAGAATGTTTAAGCTAAATTAAGCTTAAAGTTTGGGAGAAAAATAAATTTCAGAAAGATCCCCCCGCATCTTCTGATGAAACTGATGATGATATCTCTCTCATATTAACTTTCGCCTCTTTAGTAAACTACCAAAGAGGGGAGTTTGACGTTGGTGTTCTTTCGAGTGTGTCACCCTCCGTTCCACTCCTTCGTCTTATACTCGATCTCTCTCTATCTCTCTCAGCTATCCATCTCTGGGGCTTGGCAGAGAAAGAGAAATATCAGTAGATTGTGAGAGGAAGAGAAACGAAGGAAAATATCAATTTGATCCCTCTGGTTGTTCTTAGGGGGATTTTAGGTCTCAAGTGGTTTGAGTTTGTGAGTTGACAGCCGGAGCTTCTTCACTTTAATTCTCATGGACTAAATGAACCGTCGAGAAATGTCATATAAAGGGGCTCGAGGGTTCGATGCAAATTGAGACGGAGTGTCTGTGCATTTCCTACAGGGACTTTGTCAAAACTTTCTCATCGATGCGGGACAGATGAATTTAACTTTTGAAATGAAGTTTGGAAAACAAAGAGACAATTCGTCTTTTATTCATTTTCTCCTTCTCCTTTGCTAATGAGTTGTTAAAGTTGAGTCGTTAAGTTGAGGGTTTTAATTGGAAAAAGCTTTATTGCTTTCGATCCTGGTGCTTTGAATCCCATTGCTTTTAAGGGAATTTAATTAAAAGAAAGAACTATTATCAAAATACGTAAATGTAAGATCAATATAATTAAATGTAAATGGCAGAAAATTGAATTTAATTTTTTTTTCAGGGTTTCTTCAATTAAATTCATTTCCTGGCAAGTTGGATTTACACGAAAAAAAAACTTTCCTTTTGTCCTGGAGAAGAAAAATTCGTTGCTTGTGAATGTTGTGAAGATCTTTGTTCAACCTAAAGAGAATTTTCAATTAGGTAAGCAATACGTTTGACATTTATTGTTGTTCAGATCGTAAAAAAGTTTTTATCATCTTGAATAATACAAAAATACAACTTTTGAGGGTGCGGGTTTTTAAATACGAGCTTTTCCTCTCAACTCAAAAAACATCTGTCCAGAAAGAACAAGTCGTAAAATGAGATAAAGTCAGAGACGTTGCCTGGAACAAATTACAAATTATGGAAGTTAATGAGCTCCGGTCGTTTCAATTAATTTCTCCTGGTCATAAAATGACCATTGGTGAGATGATTAGGTATAAGATTGGTATGTTAGGTTGAATTATGTTGAGACCGTAATAATATTATTACATAAGTCATCATACGGATTTATCCTCCTTACAACTCCTTTTATGACCCACTTCATTTTCAACCAAGGTAGTAAAGGATAAATAGGCGCCGGTGAGTTTTATTACTTCACTTATGTTCTTTTTATAGTCAAAATATGTACCATTTACCATACGCTATGTGTATCATACAATAATAATCTGAATACGTATTTTAATAACGTATATATTTAAATATAAAATCACAAATGTAAATAAATAAAATATAAACTTTAAAATAATAAATCTTGGAATCAGCTTTGAAGTTGAAATTGTAAAATAAAGATTTTCTTCCATTTTAATGGGAAATAAGAATGAAGGAAAAGAAATATTTGTATGACTCTTGAAGTCATAACTTCCCATAACTCTTCTTTTATGATTCCAATTGAGGATGGAAAATGGACCAGAAAAGTTTCTATACTTTATTTTGATAATATCCTCAATTTACTAAAATAGAAGTTTTACTACAGGGGAAGTTAAAACTAGAGAAATATTCAAAGGTCTTTATTACATAACATGGTTAGATGTTAAAAACCATTTTCCCCTCTGCTACAATTTCTGCTTCTGCTACAGCTCAAGAGTTCCCTTTGTGCGTCTACTGCGAAGCTGTGAGTTTTTGCAAATGAGAGCATAAGGGTTGAGTAGTTATTGAGATAATAGCATTCATTCCAAGTTGGTGATTCCAAGTCGGAGGAGCCAGAGGTTGTAAAATGGCAAAATTACGGCCGTTTTTCCTTTCTCCTTTCTTATCTTTCAGTTCTTTCACACCTCCCTATCTTAATAATGATGGGTGTTTCTTGTTCAAAATTCGTAAAAGACGGAGGTGTTGAGGAGAATCATTTCACCACCATGGATTGGATGAGATAATATGATCATCAAACTTAAACGCATATTATGCGAAGTCTCATCTTTCATTTTCATCTCCCGCTTTTACATTAAATTACTTTCCCGCACTTTCATTTCCTCGTTCTCGTCCTCGCCCCTATTCTACACATGAATGCCTTTACAAACTTCATTTTACAAACGATGAATCTTTTCGACCGAATAATTACAATTACTCAAAAGTTTTCATCATAAACATTACTTAATTACAATTAATTAAATTAAACTTAGAATTTCAGTCATTTAAAACTTATTAAAATAATTAAAATAATATAAAACTTAGATTATCATTTAAATCTAAGTTGTTAAAAATAATTTAAAACTTAGAATTAAATTAATTTAATACATATTTATAAGCGTTTTATAGTTTCTTTTGGTGTAGATGAAATATGGCAGGGCTTAAAATCTAATAGTTCAAATATTTTGACTTGACACTTCTCATTTATTCCACCTGAGTGGTCATTTGAGGGTTCTCGACATTTCTCAGGTGTCCCTTTTACTCATCCGCTTATGTCCAAAAGAGGAGTAAAAGAAGGCTGTGGAAAAATATATTACCTGGATGTCTCTTAAGCGGGGTCTTTGAGCCACTTTTATTTGAAGAACTTGGTTTAAGTGTTTTTCGATTTCCAAGGGACAGGGCATTAATTTGGCTAAGGATCCTCTTGAGATTGGACGAGGGAAAAGTCCATAAATTAGACGTGTTTAGCAAAGAGGGGATTTAAGGGTCGGGATCCTGCTGAGACCCCATTTGGACAACTTGTCCGCACCAAGCACCGTCCGCTGTTTCAAACCTTAAAAAACTGAAAAACTAGGGAAAGTGTCCTTTATAAAATATAACTACCATTTAAACTCATTCCTCTCCCTGTCGAACCCAAATAGATGAAGCTGACAGATTCTGAGGTTTAATTTTCCGCCGCTTTGGACCTTTGGGAATTTAAGGGTAAAAGCTCAAAGCTTATCACGCCGTCTTTCCATGTCACCCTTTAGGGAGTTTTTATCTCATCCCAAATCCATAGGGGTTTTTCATCTCTATTCGGTTTATACTTCGGTTTATACTTAAAAGTTTCAAGTGATTTGAGTAGATTTAATGATTTTAACATCTTCGGCTTCCATATGGGTTGGTTAGACATGCGGATCGGGAAGATCAGATCGGTCTGAAAGAATAGAAGTGAAATAGGAAGGGAGGAGACGTTGATTGTATTTAACTCACAGCGTATGTATTTAACTCACATTCAGTCTTCGGTGTACTTTATGTATTTTATGACCCCCGATGGATCCGTTCAATTTCCTGGAAATGGATTAGCGATAGGCCGATGCTGAGACCACGATTGAACCAAGTGGACGTATATGCTGACGAGGACGAGAAATATTGTTGGAGCTAAGTCGAGTCAAGTGTGGTGGAGACTTGGAAGAGGAAAAGGAGGAGGGGAGGGATATTTATGCTCTCTTAAGATCCAATGCCAAAGATAGGGACGAGTCCTTTTAGAGATTTACTTCAACATTTACTTTACCATTTTCCATTTCAATTCGATTAGTCCTTCACCTCATTTCCACAATTTTGAAGAAATCATTTTTTACCACATCGTTCACATCGCTTTACCATCACTTAACCATTTTAAATGACTCTTTGGAGTGAACTGATGGAAAATTCCCGTTTTTATCATTCTCCCATTTATCTCATTCTTTATGACCCTTTTAATTCCAACAGCATTTTTAAACGATTTAACGAAACGGCTTGTTCATTTTGTCCGTTTTGCTCATTTTGTCAATTTTGTTTGTAAGAGGGGGATTTTACATTTGGAAGATTTGGAAATTTTGGAAGTGATCCATTTGGATTGGTTTAAGTGATTTAAAGGAAAAAATCTCAAAATGTATTTCGGTTCAATGATCAATTAATGAATTATAATTGAATTGAATTTTTGGCAAAGAGGTTGGAAGAAGACAAGACTCGGATTCGATAAAGGAAATAAAAAAATATCAAATTGGCATGGGATGTTGTAAAAGGAAAAAACCCGGGTGGATTTCACTTTAATTTTTTCTCTCCGTTTTCGTATTATTTCAGAGGAATGTCTTTGGATTTGCCGAATGTTGTGTGACTTGTGTGGAGTTTGGTCATATTAAAACGGGAATAGGAAAAGAAAAAGAGAAAAAGTTTGGAAAATTGAAAGAGAAAGAAGAAAGAATGTTTTTAAAGGGAGAAAAATGGAAAAAAGAATAAGGTCCATGAGATCGTCGTCGTGGAGGAATAATGTTGGAATGAAACCCATTTCCGATTTTTTTACCATTTTTTCCTATTGCTTTTCCCTGTAGCCCAGTTATGTTCCTTCTCTTTACTTGGACGGCGTCTTGTTCGGGAAGGATAATTTATTTTGCTTTTTTCTTACTTTTTCCCTTTCTTCGATATTTTCTATCTTTGTGGAGGAGGACAAGGAAGGGAATGAGTTATGAGAGAAATTTACGTCGATAAGACCCGAAATGACTTTTGTCGTCTCAATGCTCCCAATCCATCATTTGTCAAATTAACTTCCCCTTATCACAATCCAATCTCCTGGCTAAATTACCCAACTTACTTTCTCTTAATCCCATTCTTGTCTTCAACTCCCTTCATGCCAATTAACAATAAAAGAATTTATTAATTGGCCAATAAACATTTACACAATTTAATTAATCTATAAAATTAATAATTAATTAAAAATTTGCAATATGGGATGAAATTGACAAGATTATGCAAAAATGTAGAAAATCGCTAATTGATCATTTATAAAAAAATTTCAAGTCAAGAGTGAAAAGTAGGAGATGAGAAAAGTTTTTTATTTTTGTAAGGTTTTTTTGTTTAAAAGTGAGTTTTAAAAAGGAAAAAGCGGAGAATATGAAATTCCCTCAATTGGTGTAATCTTTCATGTGGATGAATTTATATTGGGCTTTGGAGTGTAAATTATACGTGAGAAATAAATTAAACTTCTTGGCTCATTATCCACATTGAATTGAACTGTCGAGATTTAAATCTGAGTGAGTGAGAGTTGAGTCGGGAGATTTGACTTGGAAAGTTTAAATGGAACAAACTTTATAAATTCCAAAATTCCTCTTTACACCGACTCATCCAACTTCCCATATACCATATGGAAAATTATTACATAATATCATATACATACTAAACTTTCATTTATATGAATTCTGAGATGTGTATGTATCTACTTATAAATCCTAATGTATGTAATTCTAGTATATTATCTATACTGGTACAGTATTAGAAAATTATACAGTTTTATAATAAATTGAAAAAAAAATGATGATAAATTATATTTCCTTCATTGGCTTAAATATTTCCCAACGACCCTAATTTGAAAAAGTTGTATTATAGGAGGAAATGAAGGTAACTCCTTTTTCGTGTCCTCTTACAAAACTTTTTCAAATTGTTGGAAAAGAACTTTGCCCTCAATGCTACGATAATTAATAGAAATTCCTTTCACTCCAACTTTGAACATTTTCTTTTACTTAATTTACTTTCTTCTCATTTACAAAAACTTTCTTAATTTTAATGATCCAACTTTGTTGTGAATAAATACATAACTAAAATACATAAATAAGCACAATACTCAAATAAATACAATACTTAAATACAATACAATACTTTGCTTAAATAGAGTGCATAAAGAAAAAAAATCCAATAAATTCAAACCAGATAATAAATGTTAAATTAAACAGTTAATTAGATTGGCAAAATACATAGTTAACCAGCATATATTTAAAGCTTAAATTGGTTTATTTAATCTTGTGTATAAATAAATTGCATAATTGAAAACATAAGGGTTTCATTTTGTATTTGAGTGGATGTGAAAGTAAAATAATTGATTCTGGTAGGTGAAAGGAAGCTTCGCTCCGAGCATTGAAATATTAAAGAGCGAGAGATCCACTCAAAACCTTCATCCGGGTCGTTTGGCTCCCACTCGGAGATTGAGTTCACCCGCCGCTGTCTCAACTCAAATCTTTAATAATTTGATTCACCTCTTCAATTTGATTTTAAATTACATTTTGGGAAGGAAACGCTCGCGGATGTAATGAGAAAACTCAACCAACACACACACCATATAATGCAAATTCTTGTTTTGTTTCATTTCAATCTCCACAATTCCAATTGAAACAATTTCAACATTTAATTAAAATGTTTAAACAATTTCATATTTACATAAAAAATTTAACTCAATTTATTATATTGAACAACTAACCTATTTATTAAGTTGTTAATTAATTTAAAATTAAAGAATTTAAATTAAAAGAATTCGATTTATTAGAATTTACAATCTTTTTACTATAAAAAATATAGATCCATTTTAATTTATGATTTAATCAATAATTTAAATTTCGTTTTAAAGGTCTATAATGAACAATGGGTCAATCAATGGATCAATATCATGGTTTTCATGAGGTGTGAGGTAAAGAATGTGTAAAATAGAGAAAAAGGAGTTAAAACAGGAGTGGGAGCCTCGAGGAAATCTATTTGAAGGAAATTGCATCTGTATTCTGACGGAGTCTTTGGGATTTTCTCACTCTCCACCAAACTCATTGAGAATTGAAGAGGAAAGTTGGAGGCGCCTTGAGGAAATAAAGAAGTGGCGATTCCGTCTTAGCCCCACACAGACACTCAAATTCAAGGGCCAAATTCTTCTCCTTATTTTCCAGTTTCTCCCATTAAGTTGAAGAATAAGAGAAATTGAAATTGTTAAATTGAAATGAAAAAGTCCTTTGGTCATTCGGACTCATTCCGATTGGAAAATTGGGATTGACGAGTTGGAATGAGTTGGAATGACCCATTGTCAATTTATTCACTCCCAGAAATCATTTCTCCTCACAAATGTGTCTAATGAACGTGAAGGGCTCTGATGGACTTCACGAGCCCAAGGGCTCTTTCAATTCAATTCCATTTGATCTGAGCCAAACAGCGGGCCTGCTGTTTCATCTCATTCCAATTCTCCACGATCATTCTCGCACCACGGCTTCGAACCAATTGAACAACTTTGGGGAATCAACTGCAACAGTGCAAGGGATCACCTCAATCACCTGCCATTTGAGTAATAAAATCCCCTTAACCGACGAGTGAACCTTCACTGCGGGATTGATGGTTTTTCAAAAGGGGACTTTTCGACTCTCTACATAAACCCCACTTCATCATATGACCATTTACACAAATCACTCCTTCTCACATTCAACTCCAGCTGATTTCAATTTTAGACTTTTATTACCGAGATGCATTTATCCAATTCTCTTGATTATATAATATACCGTATATACACTACATTAATAAGGGAGGTGTGACTATCTTCTCATATATGAATTATATACAGTAAATATGAATAGTATATAATTTATATGGGAGTTAATCCATTAGTGGATAAGTGCATATGGCACTTGAATGGTTGAATACATGAAATGTATGCACCGTGCACTTATTCATTCAACAGTGGGTTTGTATGGGATCTTTATTGTATTCCATCCCTGCCCTTTCTCTCACTTACTCATCGGCTCTTGATCATTATTTTACCCTCGTTGAATGACCCGGCGAGGAGGAGCCTTAATGGGATTACTTGTTTCAGAGCTCAATGGGAAATGTTGCTTCTGGACTCAATAGCCATGCTATGGACATCTGTGAGTTTTCCCCATCAGAATAACTCCCATTTATTATTTCCCCCGTTCCTGATGATGGTCCAGAATTTGATAGCTAATTAGACCCCAATAATGCTGATAGATGTGGCGGAAGGTTTTAAGGAGAGAAGGAAGTAACCGTAAGAAGGATAGACTTATAATATGAACTTAATGTAGACTTATCTTTAATAGCTAATTTAATCCTCCGAGTCGGAGGCTCCGAATTTGTTGGTATTAAAACCAACTGGAGTTGACAAGCGGTAAGAATAAATAAAATAAGGTAGATGTAGATCCGGACCGGAAGGGACTCCCCGGCAGATTAGGAGCCAAACCAGAGGAACCATCGGAAACGGTCGGATTTCGACTGAAGGGTGAGAATTCTCATTCTGCATCCATCTTAGTCACAGCGACTCTCCGCACCATTTCACTCACCCATTGAGAACTGAGGGCGAGAGGGCAGCTGAGTCCACGACATGACCAAAAAAACTGTCACAGCCCCAAATAGCAACTCCATATCAAATCCCATATAAAAACCTCATATTATACAGTAAAAAGCCTATATAAAACCTCTATGAAAAACCTCATATAAAATCTCTATATGTAAAAGCTGCTCATTTAATCCTTGGATCTCCTTTATCAAGAAATGAGCATTTTGGGTAATGAAGGCATTGGGGAGATTTTGTCCTGGGTATTTGGAAGGGGAGTTTGAAATCAAGTGCCACTTGGGTTCTCACTGTCGCTCTATTTGAGGGGTCTTAAGAGGGATAAAATCCGACTGTCATCGAAACTCTCCAATTGACGAACATTCTCCCTCACACATCTCTTTCAAACCTGATAGTTCCGACATAGTTCCGAGATGGTTCCGAGTAGAAACGATAAACGGTCTTGGAATTGAGCTGACGTTTGGACAGAAGGAAGCGGCTTATAGGGAAGAGAAGTTACATGGGAACATGCACAAATACTTATTTATTTGGTATCACTTCATAAAGGCATGGTTCACTATTACTATTACTATTAGAGTCGGAGTCTTCGGAAAGGAAAGACAAGTCATTTCCGCATGGGAGACATTAAGCATTAAAAGGAAAGTATCTGAGAGTCAGTTACAAGATGACCAGTTTGACCATTGGAACTTGATAACAAATTTTTCTCATAGCAAATGTACCATACTTTGCTAAATACATACTTACTGTGCTTATATCAGCACATAGAGTGCATACTACATACACACTCTGTACATATATATTATGTATGTATAGCCATGGTATTTAAGTACATTTTATTTAACGTTATATAAGAAGCTGAGTAAGATCTTTTTCTTAACATTTAGTCGACAAGTTGGGACATGGACAAATTGTTGGCCCTAATGGCCCAGCTAACTTTTCCCAGTCTTCCCACGTTCATCTAGGCGGAGGTGAAGTTTGCGCTCTCAACATCATCGTGACTGATGAGGAAGTGGCCATTACTTAATAATACGATGTAAAACTAATGATAAAGAAAGGCCCGGCTATTTATCAAACCTAAGTTGACGATGACTGACGGCCGCACTGCTTAATAAACCTTTGAAAACCTGTCCGGCTCCAAAGGACTTCTACGACCAGAAGCCGATTTTCATATTTAAACATTGGAAGTGACAGTTGAATTTGATGGATTGCCGACAAGGATGTCAAGTTGTAAAAAACACAATGTGTACAAAGTTAATATTTCTGCCATGGAGTTTTAATAAATAAGTAACATACAACTTGTACAGGATCCTATATACTATATTGTATCATGTGTACAGTGTGTACTTGTACGGTATATGCCTATGTACAGGAATGGAAAAAATCTGGGTTGGGCCGTTTTTTATTTGGATTCACACGGTAGCGTGTGTGGCCACTTATGGAGATTTCTTATGGTAAGATCGGACCGTTGATTGAGAGACTTCAATGAAATGGATAGTGTGAGATAATGAGTAGAGCAATTTATCATCATCAATTTATTGGTCTCGGTCCGTTGGTTTTCTCTAGCAGGGAGAAAGTATTTTTTGGTGGAACGGTCAAGTGTGAGAGATGGGCTGAAGGGTCTTCCATGTGGAATGAGCAGCGGAGCAAAGCGAGATTACCGATGAATGCGAATTCTCGCTTCGAATGGAGAACACCTTGTAGCAGGACCGGGAGTGTGGGTGTGCAAATTCCACATTCAAATGGCTCATGTAAAACGTGAAAAGTTATTTGGTATAGGAGACGCCACCACTTTGAATTTTGCATAATGGCTTTCTCACACTCCCATGCATCGCAAATGGCAGTTCTCAATTTAGTATGTGTAACTGTGTAATACACGGCCGAGACGTGGTTTGCTCTTCGGCCGGATAATACATCTAATACATTACAACTTGCCTTTTTATTCCCCAGAATTCAGAATCTATTTTCTCTTTGCTTTATTGGATATTTCCTCATGGAGTCGAGTTTTGTGCAGCGGCGGATCCAAAGCACAGACAAATCCACAGCTTGCACTTGGAAAACTTACCAAACTTTCACCACAATTCAATATAAAAATTGGATTCGCGGAGAATTTCCTCGTTCTCCTCATTCGTACATGTCGCTCTTTTCTCATCTTATGGACATTTAGAAAGAAATACACGCGCTTTCGCAAAAAAATCCAAAATTACATTATAGAGAAAAAATCAATGTTATAAATATACAGCTCTTTTATACCTCTCCGGTTACGGGAGCCTAAAGTTATGGCATAATATGTATTGGCATAGGTAAACATTGGCATAATTGTATTGGCCTAAGTATCTTATGGCCTTGGTATCTTATGGCTAGGTATCTTATGCCATAAGTATCTTATGCCATAAGATACCTAGGCCATAAAATACTTGCCAAACTTTACCTATGCCAATACATATTATGCCATACTTTGATGTTCCCTCCGGTTACCGGTATAAGATCATAGTTATACCGGTTCTAAAATACATAATTAGAGTCGGGTAACTATTTAAGATTATTTAGTTGATAGATTATTTATTTAGTTGTTAGATGATAGCTGAGAGTTAGATATTTGACTATATGCTGCCAGAATTTAATACAGAATACAATATTATGTTGTTTGTATAAAAAAACAATATATGGCGGGTTATATTGTTTAGTAATGCCCCAAATCTGATATTTTATATTTAAATGTATACAAAATAGCTATAGATGATGTCTATATTTTGATGATAAATGATATTTGTGAAGAAAGGAGTGATTCAACATTGGTTAAAGCCAAAGGCTTTACAAGATGTCAGGGAGAGATCATGATTTAAGATGGATTGCTTTTGACAAGCTCTGAAAGGGAAATTCGTGCTTTTGCTCTTTTGACTCTCTTGTACCAAAATCCCTCAAAACTTTTCCGACCCCGATACAATTTCTTATCACGATTTTATCTTCCATTATTTAAAACTCCGAAATTGCAAAACTCAATTTTTTCTTCATGTTGGTAAAAAATTCAATACTACTTATAAAAGTATATCATACTTAATATATAAGTACATTGTAATATTCAATACATACAATATTGACTTTTTATTATGATTTAGCTCATTTAGGGGAATTGACTATTAAATACACAAAAGGGTATAATTTAAAGATCAGAGTAGAGTCATCAGATTGAGCGAGGTTTAAAGTGAACCTCCCGATATCCCTTTCCTGACCCTTGACATCCTGGATGAAATATGACCCATTTGGTTGTAAATGGGGCGAGTTATGCAAGACCCAAAGCACCTGCTCATTTTCAAGATTTCATTTCCTTTGGTGGGATATCGAGGGAAGCATAATGATTGCCTTGATAATATTTTAAGGGTTCCTCCCTTGATTTTATCTCATTTTATTCATTAAGCCCTTTGGTACTTTTCTCCTTTCAAAAGGATTGAAATTTCCCACTCCGCCTATTACGGCTATTACAGCTATTACTTCCATGCTTTATCTCTTCCATTAATACATTTTGAAGTGGTGGGCCATATGTGAATGTACCATAATATGTACCATACATTGTACATATGGAACTATTGTTGGTTCTAATAAATATTCCTCATCATTTTCTAATGGAAATTTGAGGTTTTAGACTGAAAATATATACAGATATATTTCCTATCCATGTGCATGTATTTTAATGAAAATGAAAGGGTCGATGGTTCAGTGTTTGGTTTCAACTAAAAAGAGTTACGATGTTGGAACGATAAGTCGTGGTTGAAATTGGCATTAGGAGTTCTAATAGGATCACACATTGCTTTGACAGTAATTAACACTTTCTGACTTCCCCTTTCACTTCCTTTCTCTTCAACAATACTCCATATGATACATTCAATATATTAAATATATACAATTACATATACAGATATGTGAACTACTTGTATTATTTACACAGTGTAGTATCAATAACATAGGATATGTTATATGGTTATGTAAGCTATACAATCAATTTGTTTTCCCATGATGGAACAAGATAGAAAAAAACTATTGTTGTATAAGCAAAGGATGAACAAAGGCCGATGTGAAATAATGCATATTGTGGTGGCAGAAATCATTTTTCATTTCCCCCCAAATCCTTCTAATAACCATTAAGGAATCTTACAAAGGAACGATGTAAAATGTACAAAGGGGAAGATAGGAAGTGGAAATGAAGTGTAAACCAGAGCTTAATACATTATGATAATAGGAATAATATTGATTTTCAATTTTTCACCCAAACTAATTATTGTTCTGAGACCATTTGTCGTAGAAGTAAGTATGGAGAATTAGGAGAAGGATTAAGCTTGTACTCCCAATGTAACGAATATTCCCATTGTAATGAATGGGGGCGTTTGGAATGGAAATGTGTTGGGATTATTTGGATTCCACATTTAAATAATGGTGGATTTGAATGCTGTGAGAGATTGTGAGTTTGGTGGAACTTCATTGTCGGTTTGGTCCAAGAGGGTGGAACTTGGAGTGGAAAACGGGTAATTGAGCCAGATTGAATTAGCTCACTCACTCAGTGGAGATCCATTAAAAGGAAGGAAGATTGAGCCGGGAAGAAGAAAGTCGATTCTTCATCATTCCCTTAATCTTAATTGCTTCTGAATTAACAAACTTGAAGGTTTCAATAATAAATGATCTTTCTATGTCATTCGGTCACTCCTTTTCATTAATATTAGATAAACTTATCAACCATGGAGTTTTCAACAAAGGATATATACAGGGTGGATCAAAAGTTGCTTTCATTTTTACTTAGAAAACCATATAAAAAAGAAAGCAACTTTTGACCCATCCTGTACATAATAACCATATAAAATATATGTTTATTATGTAATATATATTTAATATATGGCCTTTATAGGTAATACTGATATATGGCTTATAAAATATATGCAATGTTTGTACTTATACAGATATGATTTCATGTAGACAATTTTATCTTTAAATATACTTATGGTCTTAATATCTCCTCTGTTCCGGTTATTTAATAAAAGGGTCGTTTAAATTGAGTGTTATCTTTAAGTTGAAAGTAAATGTGATTTAATTCACTTAACTTTATATTAAATAAGAAGAATTGAAAAATAAACAGACTCTCAACGTCTCCTCATTCACAATTATGTCCCTTAATTGAAATTCTTAATGGGAGTAATTACGGAAGGAAGACGGCGATTGAAAACGTCCATAACTCACTTTGAAAGTTCTCAATCCTTTTCCATCATTGGATAAATAGAAGATCCGAAGACCCAATATCAAAATATCTTTAATCTTTTCTATTTCAAATCCAAACGACTTTTCCTATTCAAACTCAATGTTTGTCATTTCGCAAAACCATTAACCTTTAAAGCACAACATTGGTCCAATTGTCCTTTGTGTTCTAAGGACGTCTTTAGCATTTAAGTTAATGTTCTCAAATGAAAGTAAAGTCTTTCCTACGAAGTATTAGAATTCCTTAAGAAGATTGTAAAGTGTCCAATTTAGGTAAAGACTCTTTTGGACTCATCTGTGAGTCTGTGACTGTGTGATTGTCCATGATTTGATTGGAAAGGATCTTGACGGATTCTAGTTCAATTTTAAATTAGAGCTTGGGAGAGATTAAAGAAGAGGAGGAATTAAAGAAGGGACGGAGGATAAGTGAATTGGAAGAGAGCGTGGGATTAGAATTACCAAAGAAGAGGGAGAAAGAAATTCGGAAGAAGAGCAAATGGTTCGCATCGGTTTAATGAGCCGTTTCCGTTCCGTTCTTCTCACTCCTATTGTGTTCCTTCTCCAAAGGGGAAATGAAGTTGGAAGTTCAAAACTCACTGTCCTTCCTTTCTTCTCCCCAATCTTCTATTCAATACAGGGTGGGCATTGGACATTCTTACTTTTACTATAACTTTCTTATTACTTTATTTACTATTTACGATCTTCGGTAGTTATATAGTAAAGAGATAAGTTAAGTATCTGTATAAAGGAGATCTGTACAGTTAGTTTCAGTAGGGATGAAAATAAAGGCGAATTTTTCAAGTTCAACCGCGTTGGACCGTCAAGGTGACAAATTCTTCATTTGGCCTTTAAATTCATAGACATAACATTGGTTTAGAGATATTTGGATTCTTTACATGCCATTGGCTATAGTGAGAATCTTGATTGAGAAAAGTTTATATTGAGGACAATTGTACAGATACTTTATTTATAAAACTATGGGGTATGTACATAGTATTTTTATCTATGGTACTATACATATAAATAGTATTTTTATGTATGGTAGTTATGTGGAAGTTAGGAGTGTCTATATGTATTTGGTACAGTATGGTAGATATTCCGAGTATTTGCTTTTCTCAACCAATTTCTCGCCTTCGTTCCTCATTCGACCGGCATTAAATTAAAGTGTCAGAAGGGGTTAGAATGCGTATAAGTTTTCCGAACGACTTTTTCAAGATTGTGTATATAAGAGTTGGGAAATTTTTGACATTTTCATTTTTTCATTTATAAATTAGAAGGGGATTAAGTCGGCTACTCGAACACTAATTGAACCTCCAGTTGGACTTGACATTTTGACATCAAAGTCATATTGATTTAATTTTTTACTAAATTTGGAGTTTAATAGGAATTTACCAAATTGAGAATTTAATTAGAATTTGCAAAATTTACAATGTTGGAATGATTGAAGACCAAATGTCAAATTCCCTTGAATGGGGAGAAGTTTAGTTTTTATTTGTGGGAGGAATCTGGTCGAGTGAAGTTGTCCGTATGTGAACATTTTAGTTGGAGATGGAAGAGAAACATAAAGGAAGGAAATGTGTTGGAAAAATCCCATTTCTCTCATTTCATTACGATTTCACGATAAAATTACTATACGATTGGGCCATGAAGCTTTTCATATTTTCGGAACTGGAAATTTTGGCAGCCTTTTTACCGTTTTTTTACAACAGAGATTTTACAGAATATGTGCTTATAAGAACACTTATACATATTTATAAGTACTTATAATGTATCTGTATATACTTGAATTGAAATAACTTGCATGTATGTAATACAGGTATGTACTTACATTCAATGGTATGTGCAAATTGCCAAAATGGTAATTCAATAAGTCAAAGAAGGAAAACTTAAAAATTTTATTTAATTAAAATTAAACACAATGTGGGTGTTTGTGAATTGAAATTCATTTTCTGTTACATTTTATTTTCTCTATTTTAATACAGATATACTGGGAGGGCCATAAGTATCATTTTTTTAATGGGCAACCATTTTAATGTGATTAAAGATAAAAATCTTTAAACATCGGCGATTTGTGTTAAATATATCCATCTACAATGAAGCAAACTAAAAACTGATTTGGTCAAAGCATAAATAAAGGACAGCTACTTTTATTTGAGAAAACAGGCCCCGAGTTAACTGAGTTTTTTTAATATACGTTGCTATGAAAAAACTCAGTTAACTCTGGGCCACCCGGTATATCTGTATATCCAAATGTTTGAGTCAATTGATTTTCTCATTATTGACTTTCTTGAAATTAAATTGAAAAGGGGGAATGGTTTATTTAAACTCTTGACGCCTCCTTCACTCTCTCTCTAAAGGAGGTCAAAGGAAGTTCTTCCATTTCTTACAGCAAAATTCTCCCTCGCTCCTTCTCTTTGCTTTCACTCAAAATATCAAATATCAATAAAGAAAAGGTTTGAGAAATGAGCAGAAACCTTTTATCCCTTTTAAACAAATTATTCAAATATTTTGCTAATTTTCAATTAAATTCTAATATTAAAGTTCTTAAGTTATTCAATTAAATTCTTAAACATTATTTCATCTTTCATTTTGCAAAAGTTTCATTTTCGAAATTTCAACTTTGTATCTTTATTTAAAATTGAATTTAAGGGATTTTTATAGTGCCGTTGATCTTTTCATGTTTCTTTATAGAAGATTAGTATTCCATTTTCATCCTATCTGGCTAATCTCGTTGAAGTGGAAGTTGGCCGAAATAACAATAACCATAATCGTTAAAGAAGGACACGTTGAGTTCATTATCCCACCACACAAACAAACGGGGTATATTACACCTATGTAATATACCCCGAAAAGAAGGTAATTAATTTTAATAATATAAAAGCTTCAATTGTTTCTAAAATCTCAAGTGTTAAATCTTAATTGTTTTAATTAACCATTTGACATTTCCTCTGTCTATTTCTTCTATTAGTAATATTACTTAAAGCTATCTTTAAGCATAAACCCAGCATTCAATTCCTAAGAAAATTGTAATTGAAACTCTTTTCTCTCACCGCCCAATGTCGTTAACATTTAGTTATACCCAATTAGTTAATTAATTATTTTAGCGCCAATTCTCACATAAGGGAAAGCAGTTAATTTCTTCCATCTTAATAGTCAATGGAATTTATGATGTTTAGCATCTATTCTCTTTTAACAGCTTAATAGGGTGTCTCATTAAGACTTAAAAGATGGTCCTTATATATTTTGACTAACTAATAATAATGGTACGGTAATGGGGCAGAAACGAGTGTTTAAATTCCATTCTATCTCTCCAAATTCCAAGACGTTCTTACTATAAGAAATACAATAAGATACTAACTAAGTATATACATACAAACTATATGTATGGTATGGTATATCTCGTACATTATTTACAGAGTATGTATATAATGTAGATCTATACATTCGTCGTATCATCCATAGTGTACCATACCATCCTGTATATTTTAAGTAGAAGAAGAGTCTAAACAAGAGTTACGCGATTAGCCACGTAATGAGCGAAGAGCGGAAGGAGAACTTCAACACAATTTGTGTTTGCTTTTATGGTCCAAGTGGAATCTTCACCAACAACACAACAAAAGTAGCGTCATTCGGAGAAAACTTCTTTAGATATATTTTATACACATTTTACAAGAGATCTCATATAGAGATCTTATATAGAGATCTTATATCAATATATGGCATTACATACCGGCTGCAAATATTAGTTCAAATACGATAGACAGATATAAGATGCTATACAATATACAGTAAATATACCAGTAAATATTACCTATATTATATAGATTCAATATGAGAGTAGTTAGTGAATATTATAGATAAATAAAAAGTTTCACAATTATTGGTACTCTGATCATACAACTTGATAATAAAAGAAAATGTGAAGTGAAATAAAATAAATAAAAAGAGTGGTGGAATTTGAAAAAGTTTTCGTTAGTCTCGTTTCACTCGACATGTTCAAAAACATTTCGACTTTTGATACGTTTTCATAGATGTGGTACATACCATACATATAAGTATAGTATATCTCATGTATCCTATTATAATATTATAAGTATATCTTATAAATATCAAAGTTAAAGTTATAAGAAGACTGTTGTACTCCAATTTTTTTAAACTTCTTATAAGACTTCTTATATGATGAGAGAAAAAGGAGCGAATTTAGGAAAGTAACAGATGCTTTTCCCTCTTACTTTCAAATTCCACATAAAATAACAAAAGTGGGAAATTGTAAAGATATCAAAAGGATTTGAAAAAACCTCGACTTTTTAAAGACTTGATGTTGTAAATGGTATCACAATAATACAATAAATGTACCTTTTATATTTATAAAAAATATCGATTTGCTCTTAAATTCTCTTTTGTATTCTTTCCGAATTCACTCAGCAAATTCTCTCAGTAAATGTGCATTTGTTAAAGAGGATATTTTACTATATAAAAACTTTGAATAATTACATGTCGGTGTTAAATAGTTTTTTGTCTGATCAATTTGATATTTGGAGTTACTTAAGGGCCATTTAGGCTCAATGAAAATCCTCAATGAAAATCCTTCAAAGTGGAAGACCGGATTTGGCAGATGAGCTGAGTAAGTCGGGAAAAGTCGACGTTGGGTCTTAAGACGAGTTTAAGGGCATTTGGCAAAGTTGGGTCTTTTTTCACCAACTCTACTTTCTCTTACTCTTGTTGGTTTTGAGGGAACCGAGTTAGTTCGACCAAGGAGGTTGGGAGGAATTTGGGAGAGTTGGGAAGTGTATTGATATGCCTATAGGAGAGGGATAGCCAGGAATGGAGATAACTTCACATTTGAGTGAGATGAATGGGCAATTGGACATGGTTGGACTGGCGTTGGGTCTTGGGACTCGCGACAACGGCGGCTTCGCTCCTTTTCAAATTCTAACTCTTAATGGAGACCTCGAGCCGACTGTTGACTTCCTCAACCCTTGATTCTGTCAGGGAGGATGAGAGATGAGAGCTACAGCATTATTATTATTATTATCCGGAGAGATCTCCTTTGTCCAAACACCGATGTCTCTTATTCAAATATGGATGGGTTGGAGGGAAAAGAGCCCTGGGAATTAAACTTGAACTATATGGATATAAATTAATACAACTACCATACATAAATAGTAAAACATATATTACATATAAATATCTGTACTATACATATACATACAAACACATACAGAATATCAGTAGGTATTATACAGATAGGTAGATAGACATAAGAGAAAATTCTGACAGAATATATAAATATTGTTTAATGTCAACTGTGAAAGCTTAAATTAGGTTATACTGATGAAATACATATTTATATGTAACATAATATATACTTAATATTATTTTACGTATCCAGATTATATACAGATAGATATACAGATTTTACATGCAGGTATATTATATTTGTATCCTATTTGAATCTGTGTAATAAGATGTTGAAAGATAGATCAATAGACTTGATTTAGCTTTGATGTTCACAAGCTAATGTTCTACTACCTCTTTCATCAATCTTGAGCTTTCATCCTTCCGGTTCCGGATTTCAAACCTTTGTCAACATTGTGGATTGACAAGTTGAAATTGTGACGGGGATGTTGGTTTATATAATATTTATAATAAACTGGAGAATCCAGAGATTGTCAATATCAACTTCAATATTAAAGAACTTCAAAGTTATTTGACAGCCTTTCACCCTTAAACTTTGTTCATTAATAAACTGGGATTTTGATATTAAAATTTCAATTTATAAAATTTCAATTTACTCTTCCTTTAATTGTCTTTTAATAACTATCCTTTTCTCTTGCAGAGTTCCAGATTTAAGATGGACGGATGAAAACGTATTAAAACCTGAATTCCGATTTTGTTCATATTTGTGAAAATTAAAGGTAATTAAAATTTTTACTCTGTAAACTCTGTATAAATAATTAGTTAAAAAATACTTCAGGGCTTTTAAATAATTATACAAACTATTTACATTTATGATATATATGTTAAAGATAATTTTTTATATTTTTTCTAAATGGTTCATTAAGTATTAAATAGACTCATTCATTAATTTTCCCACAATTGAATTAACGAAAAAAAGAAATTTATAGCTAGTAGTAATATTTATTTAACATTGTTCTGTTCTGGATCAAATGGATTTGAGATATCTTTTGGTTGAAACCGTTGAAGGTTGTGAAAGGAGAAATCTCTCGGTTGATTTATTTCCCTCTCCGCCTCCTATGGTTCGATAACTATTAACAAAAGCGGGTAAAATCGAGTCTCTTAGGACTCCGAAAGACCAAATTCATCATAAAGTGAAAGAGAGGATGAGGGAAATGCGTAGTCAATATAAATAACTTTTTTATCCTCCTTTTTTAAAAACATCTTTTGTCCCTCGAGGAGACCAATGATAGAACATATGGTTTATGGTCTTTCATATCATCTCCTTAAACGTTATTGTTTCCGACTTCCGACCAAACTCTGAATTTCCGAGGGAAATGGTCGGAGAAATAAAAAATGTCCCCCAAGTTAAAACTTTTTCAATTGAGAAACAAAAGGAAGTGAGGTACATTGAGCTATGACTTTAACCATTACAATCATCATTCTCATAAATAATATATATAAAAATGTGCGAATTTTGAAGAATTTTGAATTGCGAAAATGTGAATTTGTGAATTTTGCAAATTCAATGATTTAGATATGAATTTGTGAATTTTGTAAATTCAATGATTTAGATATTTTATAGGAATTAGCCATGTGACGAATTCTTTAATTGAATGATTGTAGGAAAGATTTAAATTCAAGAGGAGTTTTGGGATCTCGGTTCCTTCATTTGCAATTTGGATTTTTCTTAAGTTTGGAATTTTGAGTTTGGTTATTAGAGTCTGTTTGTGACTTTGGTTCCATTTGTGTGAGGAAATAGGAGAAGTAGAAAAGACTTACAAGAGGCGAATTCAAATAAATTAAATTAAATGAGATTTCCTCCGCTCCTTGAGTGGCTTTTGCGGAATGCTAATCAGAGTCGTGGTCGGGAGAGCGAGTCACTCCTGGTAAAAGAATTCTTTTCTTTGTGACAATGAGGAGGAGCTTTCATATAATCCTCTATGTGAAATACTCTCTATGGAAAATATAAATTCTCTCTCTCTCTATCTATATATATATATAATATATTCTCCGACTCTTAGTATGCAAATGAAATTGAACTTGTGATATATAAAGGACGGTCATATGAGAAATCTATGAGAAATCCTCTATGAGAAAGAGCTGTATATTATAACAATGAATGAATGCATGTGAAGTCCCGAATCTTCCAGTGGGTCGGAAACGGCGAGGAATGCCGGTAATGTAAATGAGAATGAGGATTTGCTTCATTTCATTCCACTTGGCTTTGACCAAGTTTTCCAAATTTTCAGCTTCCCATTCAATTTGGAAACCGGCGGGTCGAAGATTGTGGAGAAGTAGAAATGGTGGGAAAAGATAAGAAAACACCAAACGTCTTTTATTCACTCTGAGTTATGGACAAAGTTGGGATGAATTGATTCAGCTTATTATTACTTTATATAAGAATTATTACTTTACAAGAATTATTAACTCTGCTCTGTGGAACATTTAAGCTCCTTTAATATTAAACAATCTTAAGTTGATGGAATTGAGAACTCACGTGGAGAAAGCTTATCTCTATATACAGGGTGGGCCATAAGTTGCTTTCTTTGGTCAACCCTGTACATACAGATGTATCTGTAGTACATATGTAATATTATATAGAATATCTTTATCTTTATATTCGAGTTTTTCTTAGGATATTGAAGGTATGGATAGGAATGAAATTATTAGTTTTATTATCAAAGTTACTATTTGACAACATTTATGAAAGATCTTGTAAGAAGGGAATGAAACTGATATTATGAATACCAAAACCCACTTTTCCTTCTTTGATGAAAACGCAAAGGGCGGAATTTGGGAATTTGGGTTCTTCGAACGTTCATGAGCAGTGAAGAATTACGACCAACTTGGGCTCATCAGTATTCTGCACTCAATTCAACCAGAATTTCCTTCCCATTTCTTATATGCAAAATATTTGGTTATCTGGGCGGTTTTACTAAACCGCCGAGTGGCAATTCTCACCCAGATCAACTTAAAGCCAATTCAACTTATTATTACATTACTACTATTGCATAGAGCAGTATATAGTCAACGCAGCATATAGACAGATCAGATTGCAGCCAGATTATAGTCAGGGCAGCTTATAGTCAGATCATTTTATAACCAGGCCAGGGCAATATATAGTCGGATCATTTTAAAACCAGGGCAGTATATAGTCAGATCATTTTATAACCAGGGCAATTTATAGTGATACAAAGAGTATATTTATTACGTGTTATTCCTTGTTATATCATGGAACTTTTTGGATTGAACGGCGGTTTTTAAAGGAAAGGGTTTGAGTTGAAGTTTATTACCCGGGCTTCCTTCCTTCAACCCGGCCATCTTATTTATATGAAAAGACGGTGGATAAATGTTGAGTCTTGGGAGTGAGCCATTCATTTCCTCTTTTACGATGGGGAGTTGGTGGGCCAACATATTCCTTCTCCTGTCCAAGGGCTAAAAGACCGTGGAAAATTTTACTATAAGAATCCAATGAGCCTTTTGAGCCTCAACCTCCATGGAATCAACTTCAAACTTACACTCAATTCATGTCGATGGAAAGTTCAGAATATACATAAAATATATGTAATATATTTACCTAAAAGCGTAAATATACCAAAAGTTTCTCTTTTGAAAATATACCTATAGTTAAACTATGCGTGTATTTAAGCATCTATAGTAGTAGAGTTAAGAACAGTTTATAAAGACGTTTATAAAGACGCTTTAGGGCAGTTGGAGAAAATTGTCCTCTATGACTTTTAAATGTCCCTTTTACTATTGTAGTGGAAGTTGAGGAAGTGTGTGGCGGAATCCTTGGGGGCTTTTGACTTCCCAAAAATTTCCATTTCATTTGCCCTCCAAATTCCCTTTGAAAAACCTTGGATATTTTACATCTTTATTGCACATCAATTCGATGCCATCGATGGCATCGAATCATAGCGTCATCACTTTCCGCTTCAATTTTGAAATCCATTTGTTCTATTTAGTTTTGACTGTGCCATGAGCCAAATTTGAACTTTGCGGTAAATTTGAACTCGGAGGTTCAGAATTGGAACTTTCAATGTTCGCAAATTCAATTCCCCTTGAGGGGAATTTCAAGAGTCCCTTTGGAGAGTTCGCAGATTATTAATGTACTTTATACGGTATATTATTTATGTTGAATAATTACAGGTTCAACACGCCGATCTCCTAAATTCATTATCATTGTGGGAAAGTAGCAATTTATATTAAAATTGCTTCTCGGCCCAAAGTTGACTTGATTTAGAAAGAGAATGAATAAAGAGGTTGAATAAATATATTGCATATAAAGGAAAAATTCCCATATGTGGGCTTCTGGTCCTTATATTTTATAAGTCAATATTAAATGGACGTGGTCGAGATGGGGTTTTTAGTCGAGGAATAACTTCATTTTTATGACTCATTTCCGCCTACAATTAATATGCAAATATTAATTGAACTTTTCCCAAGCGTCCTCTTCGTCTCTCAGACATTTGAAAGGATTCTGTGGTTGTTGGAGTTTAAATTCCCTCTTGAGATTTCAATTTCTGTCCATCAGCCAACGTAGGATTTCCCATCCAAGTCAATAAACCTTAAGGGTTCCCCAATTCGCAAACTACAGGACTTCGTATGTAAAGAGTATGGACTCCATATGAACAGAATACATATGAAGTACATACAGAGTATGTACATATGAAGGTCTTTGAAAATGGATGGAGATTTAAAAGTATCCCAATTGATAGTTTGCCAAAAACCAGAAAGAGAATCAGGGAATGAGAGTGAAAGGAGTTTTCAGGGGAAAGTAATTTGTGGAAAATCTCATCCACACATGAGAGCAAACTCCGGCCAGAGACAGATAGAGTTATGGAATTGGGTTTTAAAACATCCTCGACCTCTTTTGACCTTTTCCAATATGACCAAGTGGACTTTTGTTTATTCTCCTTTTCTCTTACATAAAATACATTAATTTGTCCAATATAACCAAAGTCATACAATAAAGGTGCATATACAGTACAGTATATTAGTATAGTAGTAGTATAATACATTATGTAATATCATGTATCTGTATATTGAATCCCTTCAATTGGAGAGGTGAAGATAAATAGATAAATGTATTAGAGGTGTATATTATTTTCCTCATTGGATCTGATAGGAGTTGTGTGGTTCGAGTGTGTGAAAACAGTTCGTTGTGGTGTGGTGGCTTCCTCGTCCACCGCCGAACCTCCGCCATAAATCTCTGTCTGGCCCATTCCCCTCTCTCAAGGGGGATTAGCATGGGAGAGGTGAAGTTGGACTAAATGGGAACTTGGAGTGAATGAGCGATGGCACTCACAGACTCCGACTGATTTACTTACAAAGAATACACCCACATTACTCATCTCATAAATACAATCCACAACCAAAACATACTTCACAATATATAAGAGTTATATAACATACATCTAACATGCAAGTACAAATATACTGTATATTTGTATCTACAGTGTGTCTATGAAATGTATGTAATGTGTAAGGAGAAAATGGGAGTGATGGCATTCCTCAAAAACCTTTACAAATTGATTTCCATCCTCTTTCTCCCCAAATCCCTTTGTGTGGACGGAGACTCCTAGTTGAGTCAGAAGTAACAATGAAGGAACCAACCCAACTTTTCTTCCATTTCCTCACTTCACATATGAACACAGTGGGATTGGAGAGAGAAGTAATACATATAAAATTATATAATAGATTTAGAGACTCAGAGTAACACAGACACGATTTCAAATGTTGGCATTAAATGGATTTTCTTCGATTTCCTCAAGTCAGATGTACAATGGTGAAGTTGATGCTCCTTCATGTTTTCACTAATGCCCATTTCTCATACCTATTCCATTTTTAAAAGAATTCACACACATTTCCCTTGTCAGAGTGCAAAGTTGAGATGAATTTTTTTTAAAGGACCTTATTTATACAGTGTGCTTATACAGTGTACTTATATAGTGTTTACGGTATCTTTAAGGATGCTTATAGAATCTTAATACATAATACACAATCTTGTTTTCTTATGGCCCACACTGTATATACATTCATACATACATGGTTATATATAACTCTCTTGCTCTCACCTTAAGCCTTAAGGGTTCAAATGTTTTTTCTTCCCCGACTTTTCATTTACTTCCCTGAGTCTCCAAGGAGTCTTCACATATTTGCGAGTTTGGATTAAAAGAGACGCTAATGCGGTCCATTGTGCTGGGGCCGAACGTACAATTTCCTTTAAGTGACCCCAGTCACATATTTTTATATTTACTCTCCACATTCTCCAACCCGCTCTCCCACCACATCCGCATGAAATTTTGAGATTTTTCCTCCACAATGTCCCTTGAGTTCCCACAATGAGACCCATAAGGGCCTTTTTAATCTCTTACAATAGACCTCTTATAAATACACATGACACAAGTTTTGATAATGGGACACACACACTCACACACAATATCCTATAAGTAAAATGTTGATATTACAAGGGGGGTTTTTTAAGTAATGGGAATGTCGTAAATAGTCAAATGGATGGTTCTTTTAAAAAAAAATGTATTATGCCCATTATGCCTTTTCTCGGTTCATTAACAAAGCGCGTCTCTTCCCCATGAAAGTGGTAATGGGAGAGTCAAATGGGTTTTATGGGTCTTTTCATTGTTCTTCAATCAGTGTGAGGGCCAAAGTAGATTTCCATATTCAACTCATTCACCTCACTCCTAAAGTCCCTTTATTAAGAAGTGTTTATTAACTCATGTTCAAAGTTAAAAGTTCGTGAGTTTCTTTGTCGTCGGCCCCCGCCCTTCCCTTTTCTTTCCACGACCCTTATGTGAGAAACACGGAGAGGGCCGAACCCCCATTTTTCACTCTGAGTACAAAATGGTGTTCCTTTAATTAATCAAAAGTCAGGGGATGAGGGGAATTGGTCATAAAAATTAAAATATGAAGGGACCTCATGGGCGGCACAGGGAATGAAACTCAATTCACCATATGTACCCATAATGTATGGAATGTATGGAATATGTGTATATTGTATGTACATATATTGTACTATATGTATGGAAGCAGATGAGTCTTTGGACAATAAAATTGTATGCATCTCATCATGACTGAGATTTTGGGGATGAATTTACCGGCGGGTTGCAGCAGAGAGCAATTATGAATTATTGTCCTTGGTTCTACGGTATATACAATATTTACTATACAGTATATGTGATATTTACCATATTGGTATATTCTCGTATGTATGAAATATATGGAAACTGAATATTGGTCTGAATAGGGTAAATGACTAGACAGAACCACTTAGGCATTCATTATCTTCACACAACTGAGGGTCTTTCACTCTCAACAGACTTTGCCTAACCTCCTCCCTGCATAATAGATGTTTTGATATACAGAAAGGATCTGCACATTGTGTAAGGTTGGTCCAATTGAAATTTGGACTCATCTCCATCTCTATTGAGCGAGAAGGGGGAATTTATTATTGAAAGTTCTCCCTTTGGTTTTTATGGAATTCACTCGAAGGGATCTCTGGGATTGCGGATGAGAATCTGTCATCTGGTTTATATGCGAACAATTGGAATCCCAAACTCTTAGTTCTACATATAAAACATAAGACTGTTTCATTTGTAGATATCCTGTACATACCCTGTAGATAACATAAGACTGTTTTATACAGTGTTGGATTACAGAATACTGTATACAGAAAATTGTAAAGTTGAAGTAAAAAGAGAAACGAAATAACATAAGTGTTGTGAGTATTGTGAAGTTTTAAAAATGTACGATATAGAAATTTGTATAGAAATATATAGAGATGTTTCTTTTCTGCCTCGTTTGGATTGGAATGCGAATCACTGGGCAAATTTTTCTTTTTCTTTTATAGGAATTCCTCTTGGAATGGATAAAAATTCCTTTACCAACATTTCCATTTCCAAGAGATGGGCAGAATTAAGTTTTACAATTTAAGATCAGATTTTTAAAATTTACATTTGTTCACTGTACTGTATAATTTGTATAGTATTTATGCATTTGTCTTATACAATTGAAATCATAGTTGTTTTGATTTGCAGTATCAAAGAGGTTTTTTCTGGATTTCGGGCATCAAAAGGTTTTTTGAGGAAGAATAAATTTCAAGCTTTTAAATTGTAATGTAATCTTGAAGACAAATTGTATAATATTCTTCTCATATCAAGTTAAGAATATATCAGTTAAGAATATCAAGTTAAGAATACAAATTAAGAATACTATAAGTTAAGATATAAGTTGAGAAATTTCATCTTATTATAGTGATAGATATTTTAATAGTGACTGTGTGGTCTGGGAGTGGTAGGATGAGAATTGTATTGTGGGAGTCATAAAGATAAAGAAAACAGCATCTTGAGACCCTTTTGTTGAGATGCTTTCGGGTGGAATTGGTCTGATGTTGTCAGTCTAATCTCAATGGCCTGGCGGTTTTGGAAGGAATAATAAGAAAAGACATTCGAGAGATTTCAAATTCTCTTGGAGGATTCTAATAGGGCGACAAAGGGAAAAACTTATACCCCTTCCTTTTACCACTCACTTAAGAATAATCCAAAAGAAACTTACAAATTATTCACCCACTTTACTCTTCTTCTCCTTTCCTTTTTTAAATTCCTTTTTTTAAATGCGGGGATTAATTTCTTTTTTAAATTCGTGGTTTAATTTCTTTTTTAAATTCGTGGTTTAATTTCTTTTTATAATCCTTGGTTTAATTCTTGGTTTAAATTCTTTTTTTAATTTCTCCACTTCAGTTTAATTTATTTTATACCCCTGGTTTTTATTAACACGATTTGCATTCTTTTATGCAAAGTCACTGAAGTTGTAAAATTTAAAATTTCTAAATACTCAAATTTCATATATATTTTTCGCTTATACTTTTTTGGTTTACTATATAACATTTGGTTTACTTTATTATAGAGGAAATGCAGTATAAGAATTTTTTGTTAAATTAATAATATTATATTACAAGTTTACGAGAAGAATCGTAAAATTTAGATGTAAAGAACAATGTTGGTTTTAGATATGTTTTATATATTATGTTGTGTCTGTGTATGTGGTTTTATGTACAAAGTATGAATTGAACAATAAATATGAACTTTCCACAAGTAATAATGTTAATGGGCTGTAAATGTATAAAACGAAAAGTTTTGATCCACATGTAGGTACATTATTTCATATGCCTTATAATCTCTATCTTTTAATGTCTTTTCCCTATTCAACTCCACTTCAAGATTCTTCTTACTTCTTTGCTTCTTTCTATCTTTCTCTTTAAGGTCGTAAATGGGCCATCTGGGAAATTTAGTCATTAAGAAGGAAAGTGTTTTTATAACACTTTACACTATTTCTAAATGAAATGCAAGTAAAAGTTTATAAAGTTTTATTTAATTAAATGATTAAATGTCCTATGTAACATTAACATTGGTTCATAGTAAATAAAGTAGTAAAAGAAAGTATTAGTTATAGGTATACTTATAGTATTTTAGCTCTAGTCATTTTCCCTCCATCTTTTCCGATAACGATATTAAAGACAGCCATGTGTCATTTATATAGTTAGTATGAGCAAATGCATGTTTAATAGAGGAATGGGAATTTGAAGGATTTGTCCTCAGGTTGAACGTAAAGGAGTTAGCGCATTGATCGCACTTGAGAAAACTTTGACATAAGCCAGGCCCAAATATTTATTGGAATTCTTCTATGGACGAGATGCAGAGGATGAAACTTATAGAAGAGGAAATTGACAGGTTTTAAGGGAAAGTGACATTCTCCTGACGTTCTTCCCAAGTGATCACATCGCCCATGATCACATCGCAACAATTTCCCAATTTACCCAAAGGCACTCGAAAAGAAAAAAAAAGATTTCCCAATTTACTCAACACATTTTTCTCCAAGATCTGTAGATCGAAGATTTTAGTTTTATAAATTGAATGAAAACTATCCAAATGGACAAATACGTACCATACATATTAGATCGGTATTATATACAGATATTATATATAATATATATTAGATCGGTTTTTTATTATGTAAGTATCAATTTTATGATTGGGTTTCTTTTTAATTAAATTATCCTTCCGGGTAAATTAATGCTTGAATGATTTGGGAAAGAATTCCTCAAGTTTTGAAATGAATCAGCAGATAAATTTGAGTGGAAATTGAAATGGAAAATTAGTCCTTCGAATTCCATCATTTTATACTTTTGGCCCAAATTTAAAGTTTGAGAGCCAAATTTCCCTTTGTATGCCATTCCTGGAATTCCATCTAAGGAATATTTATATTGTTGATGGAAATCTCTGAGACCGTTGAATCATCATTGAAGATGGGAAAGTAGGGCAAAGATGCCCGGGATGGAATTTATTAATATTTATGCACTTTAATAAATTCCTCAGACTGGTTGAATTTTAATTCTCTTAAATAATTCAATTAAGAAATTCTAAAATTAAACTAACTAAAATTAAACTAATTAGAATATTTATAAATAAAATAAATAAAAAATATTTCATTCGATCAATTTTTAGATAAAGATCTTAAATTAAGCCTATAAATCTTAAATTGTGTAAATAATTTTCTGCATGATTTTTATTTGTAGAGAATTTTTGGTATCATTTGAATGAATCTTAAAACTTTGATTTAAAATCTTTTTTTATTTGCGAATTTTCTCGTCGTCTCATTTCTTTATTATTAGTGTTTTCGATTTTCCACTCTTTTGATTCATCCACTTTCTGAGCCAAGTGCTTTCCAATCTTATGGGTGTGTGATGGAAATGAAGAGGGACGGGGGATTCTTTATTGATGACAACGTTCCTCTGCGGAAGATTTATTTTTAAGCTTTTTCCCTCCCTAAGCTTCCTCTCAACATTTGAGACCCAGGGCGTCGTCGTAATCATTTTCTCTCTATAATCGCACATCTAATGGGAAGGCTGGGAGTGAGTGGAAAGAACTTCAGAATTCATTTTCAATGGCACTAAAAACCAGGTTTATTACGACAATCGGACCAAAACTTCCTTCCTTCATCATAATAAATTAATGAATTCAATTGTTTGCTCAACCCAAATCCAGAAATTCTCTTTGGCCCCGGAAACCTTTAGCAAATATACAAGAAAGGAAAAAGCTCATAATTTTTATGAATTTTCCATAATTTCCATTTTTTTCAAAAGCGATGAAGGAAATAAGAAAAAGAGTTTATGAAAGAAAAAACCGAAAAATGAATTTAAAAGAAAAAAATGAAAAATGAATTGAAAGGACGAAAAATCAAAAGATGATAAAAATTTAGAAAGGAAAAGAAAAAGGATGAAAATAATTTTGTTTTATTCACTTGAAGTCAATTGGGTTAACGATTGCTTTATTTCTTTCCTAATGTTTCAATTGTTTCTTATTTTTATCTACTTGGTCTTTTTTTTATATAAAAATCACTTTCTCTTTTATCTCATTTCTTTCATGGTGGAAGTGGAATCATTAAAACAAAAAAACCTTAACGCATCCAATGAAGTACAGCGAGATCATCCACCAAATAAAATATAAAGAAAATAAAGATTGGTTTCTGAAACTTACCTTTTATTCCTTTTTATTTTTCATCTCACTTGATCTCAAATGGTTCAAATGGTTGGTGAAAGAACTGAAAGATTAAAAAGTGATTTTAAGAATCTTTCCAAATCTTCTATCAAAATCCCATCAATGAAATTGATAAACTTTTCCGGAACCATAAAACACAACATTTATTATTGATTCTTCACTTTAGCTCTAAACATGTGTTACAGATATGTATAACTATATATTACATATACAGTTATACAGAGTGTGCCATAAGTTGCTTTCTTTTTATACAATATACATAAGTTTATACAGAATAAGTACTCTATGTAATATATTTGTAATGCATGTATATGGTAATAAGATAAGTTGCAGTTTTCTTCATGTCTTTTTGAATTGATGGTGTGATCCTTTTAAAAGCTTTTTCTTCGATTGAACAACTCCAATGGTAAATTGGTAAAAAGGAAGTTGTAAAAAAACAGTGGGAATTTCTTTCAGTGTTGTTCCAATGTTGTTCATAAACTGATTGTGAAAAAGGAAGTTTGGTTTGAGCGGAGAAACACATAAAATATTAAAAAGGATGAAACTGTCTCCAGCAAGTTAATAAAGTAATTTAAGATGAAGGGTCCATGCCAAGCTGTCTGGAAGGAAAACGCACGTGGAGCTGAACGTCTGTCACTTTTTGACTGATATGATTTAAATCACCTTATTTTCATTATTGCATACATTTCATGTATTCATACAATATATACAAAACTACAAATGTATGTGTATTAGTATGTGCACAAATGTACAGTATATAAAATTGAGCTTTTCAACATGTTTCAAAATTGGGGTTATGATTATATACAGATATTACATATTTTATATGTATTATATATATATGTAATATGTATAAAAGGGTGAGGGTTGATGTGCGTGGGTCGGATTTTGAAATTTCTCTCCCGGCACCCTCCTGAGCTGTCAACTCCTCATCCGTTGACTGAGCTTTGGGCTTTTAATGAAGGGAAATTCGGACATAAAACCCGCATTGGTTCATTTTCTCACAACTTTACATTGGATGTGAATTTACTATGTTAGTAAAAGTAATGTGAATTTAGTAAAAGCAATGTAATGAGGGAAAGAATAAGGGATCATTAAATGGGGGAATACTTATATTGTATACTAATACTGTACATTGGGACCAGTAAAGTTGTTTTATAAAAAGAATCCTCGTTGTTTGTTAGTGAAGGAAATAATTGGGAGAATTCAACCACAAGTGGAATTCTTTTTTCCCTTGAGGCCCCTTTTTAATTTGAGATTTATATTGAGATCTCTCGTCCCCGACAACTTCCACGTTCCCCGACTGTTCTCTCATTAATTTGGAACATTTCCCTAATTTGGATCATTTTGGACCTAATGGCACTTTTCAGATAAAATGGAAAAACCAAATAATTTTCCAACTATATTATTAGTATATTAAGTAAAACATCATTATTTTTAGTATATTCATTACTATGTTATTAATCATCATTATATAATGTTGGTGGATGTTTTAAAATGATGTTTAAAATGTGCTAGTTTTATTTGTTATGTTTTGAAACCAAATATTTTTGATGGGTTAATTAATGGGAGTTTGCATTTTATACTTGAGTTGTTCAGCGGTTTATATTTATGCTTACATTTTTATTCAGCTTCCTTGGGCTTGGGACCTTGGAAATCAATAGGAGGATTTTAATTGGACAGCAAATGACTTAATTAATTACAGCAATTAAGTTTATTAATTATTAAGTTTAACAGAGTTGGGAAAAATAGCTTTGGCGGTAAACAGAGTTTGGAAAAATAGCTTTGGCGGTGAATCATGTTGATCATCAATTTAGGACTCGTTATTTATTTTTCATTTCGTTGTATTAAATTTATCTTGTTTCACAATTTGCCTATTAGCTTTATCCTTACAAATGATACTTACATAATTCATATAAATGCTTTTACTTTATATGCAAATATTTAGCATATTATATACACAAAAAATTTATCTACTTTTCACACTTATACTATTTACAAACAGTAATGCAATGTTAAAATACTGAGTATTTATTAATACAAATTTAACGGCTTTTCGGATTAAAATGGTTTTATGAGTTGAGTATAAGATGGATAAAACCTGTAAACTCCCAATTTGCAAACAAATGATGTGCATTTTGATATCAGTGGCTCGTAAAACAACGAGCAAAGTCTTTCATATCTATTTTGTGTATCATTATATTAATATTGAACTATCTTGCATTTGCTCACATTTTCGCATTATTATGAAAATGAGTAATAATTTTATCTTTGAGATTAGATAATGGAATTTCTCTCATTACGACATTCGAATAATCATCCAAATTACCTTCATTTCATTTAATACTTTCACACAGAATCATTAAAATAAAAACAAAAATATCTATATAAAAATATTTAACTGTTTTAATACTAATAATTAAATACTACTTTATATACAGTGTGGATAATTATTTTTGTTACATTCAACTAAAAGTCAAAGATAAAGATTGAGATTTAAAAAGACTTTGGTTTTAATAGTTTTGGACCAACACGCAATTCTGCGCATAAAAAAGTTTACGATCGTTTTTCCCATTTGATATAAAGTGATCTATAAAAGTGAGGAAGACAAGTTCATTAAATAATCCCGAATGACAATTGAAGATAAGAAGAGTGTTGGAATAAGAAACATTTAATTGGTTCGAATCAACCGTGCACGTAAAAGAAAAAAACTTCAACTCCTTCCTTTCCCCCATCGGATTTAAGTGGGAATTTGAGGAAGTTGGGTTGAAATTGAAGACGTCTCTTTTAATGGTGGTAAATGCCAAGACCTATTTTCTTCTTTTTCTCCTCTCACAATTTTCTTTTTCTTGTCAGTTTCCGTTGGGTGTCAAAGTTCAATTTGAAGTCCAAGTTTAACTTCCACGACCTTTTTCATATTTAAGTATATTTATTATTTATATTATTTCATGCATTGGTTGATTTGGTCGAAAGAAACTCCCAAACTCCCAATGAAGACAACATTGGTGATAAAAAGAGCCTGAGTCTTCTCTAATTTAATATCCCATTTAACACTTATCCTTTTAATACGTTATGTTACGTGGATGGAAAAATCCTCTCACCAGATTCAGTAGCAGTTAAATTCACTCATAGCACCAATGGGGAAAAAAGGGTATAGGATTTGAAGCTTTATGTAATAGGCTTCGGTTTTTATACCTATTTTTTGTTCGGATACAAAACACTAGTGTAATTATATAAGGATGTATCCATCTCATTATACATCACTGTATCATGCATATTTCACCTTATGATGTACTATGTGTACATTGTGTAATATATGTACTTATATTAGTACATACATACTTCTATACACAAACAAGTATACATATATAATAAGTATATGGTACATATATTTTATAAGAGTGTTTGTATATTAGTATATATTTTATATGGATGCATCTGAGCTACTCTTTTTCCCATGTCCACAGTGAGTTTGTTGATTGTGAGAAAAGGAATAGCAAGAGTTATGGAGTTCCAATGAATAACGAATTTCTCACTCCGCCACGCCAGTTGACTTTTGGCCATGGGATGAGACGGAGGTTGGCTGGGACTCTGCGTGTTAACAAACACCTTCCATTTCAATCATAAATATTTCAATTCTTATCGCAATTCCCAATCCCTTCACTTCCAATTACACAAATACAAATAATCAAAAAGATTGGAAATATCGTCAAGTTTTAACATAATATCCTTATAACAAATTCATCTAATTCTTACGTTGAAATATTATTATTATTTATAGGTGATTATATTTAATTTGTGGAGTTAAAGTTAATAAGAAAATGAAGATATTTAAGTTTATTAAGTTTATTTGAGTTTATTTGGTTTATTTAAGTTTATTTAAAGTCGATTTAATAGTCAATTATTGTTCGTGTTTTGGTGATTTTGAATGTTCATTTGAAGCCTCACTCAAGTCGAACATCTCTTCACACATTAAAAGGGCGAGCTTCTTGGGCCGATCTCCCATTAACGACTTCCGAACTGACGAGTGAGTATTTTTATTATAGGAAAGATTTCCTTCGCGATACCTTTTTTAAGTTTCAAATGTTCCAGAACATTTGAAACGGCATTCCGGTTGAAACTTAATTAAAAGAACTTCCTTTGAATGTTAATTCCACTTACGTAGTTGGGTCTTAATTGGAGGTCGAATGGAAATCTCAGATAAAATTACCTATATTTATAATATAAATAACATTAAACAATACATTATTCTTTTCAACCTATATTCATTTTTAAAATATTCAGATAATTTAAGTTTTTTAAAATTAAGTAATTGGAATATAATTAACAAAATATAAATTCGTATTTAAAGATTTAACATTTAAATACAAAAATTGGACATTGAAATTATTTTACATTGAAATTCAACCAATGTGATAATTATCTTTAGCAAAGGCCATTTGAGCAATTGAGCATTTGAATGGTTCTAACCTATGTATACCTATAGATGTAATTGGAGGTGTAAAGCGATTGGAAAATATTAATGCGAAGTTATCGATAAAAATGTTTTTTATTCAAAGTCAATGAGTTGAAAAAATTGATTGTTTAAGTTATTAAACAATCCTTTGTCTGTTTACAATATGACGTTAATGAATCTCCAACGTGTAGATTTCTCAATGTGTTCATAATTATCATATTCATAAATTCATTCCTTCCTTGTAAAAACATTCACTATTTGACTATTCAATTGACATAAGAAAAAGCCAAATGTGTACAAAGAAATTTGTATAGTATTTGTAAAATATTTCACTTCAGGCATTTTTCATATTTGATCTTATGAAGATTCACACATACTTATTAATTTACAAATCCTTTAATACTAAATATGAAATATTCCTTTTCTGTATAATATTCCTATTTTAATAACAGGAGAGGTTTCTTATGCATTTCTTGTATAAGCGGCAAAGATGAGGATTGAATTTCAAATGTTTATTTTAACAAAGGTTTTCCATTGATTCTGCATAAATTCATCCTATGTTTGCAATGGTTTGTTAAAGCAAGATGTGACTGGTTTTTTCTTCTTATGTTTGTTAGATTGTAAGTTTAACCTTGGCACTTGCCTAGGAATCTCCTTCATGGACCAACTCCTTTTCTTCTATACCTTTAAATCCCCACCTTTGGATCTTCTTCATTCACCAATACAAATCCAAAGTGACGTCCAAAGTTTCCAAAGTCTCCTATGAGTCTTAAACACACAAGTTTTGTGGATCCATCAATCCTATTAGATTTTAATAACAGGAGAGGTTTAATCTTTTGTTGATTCGGATTGTCTGGGCGTTGCTCCCTCACAGCTTATCTCTTAATAATACTAAACTTCTCAATCATCCTTTCAACGCTCAAATCTCTACTTGAGTGATCATTTATGAAGAATCATGTGAGGAATTATGAGGATGTGTTTGATGGATATTTAAAAGCTCAATTCCGCTTTTAAATCCTCGTCACTTCACCACACAGAGCAGACAGAGCAAAAGATATGGAAAACCTACACAGGTTAATGGGAGTTGGAGTTGGAGTTTGAGAGTCAATATAAGGAATGGGGAACGGATCCATCATTTCCGGTCTCAACTTCACTTCATATTTTAATGTTCAATTGAGAAACTCATTTTAAATATCCATCTTGAGACCATTTGGAATTTATTTCATATTTGGAATATGTAATGGGATAGATATTTACTATTTATTGCTAATTGTACTTCAGGTTCAGTTAGGTTCCTTTTAATTTCATTTGGATAAATCTTAAATCTTAATGGGGCGTAGATGATGATAAAAGGGCAGCGAGGGCTTGAACTCACGCTATTTGATTAAACAACCTCTGGACTATTCATATAATTTGTATAATGGAGAGTTGTGGAAAATGACGAGTCATGAGATGTTATTAAATTGAGCTGATAAGAATGAGAAATCGCTTTCTGATTGACGACCAACTTTTAATAATACTAATACTACTCGCACAGTGCGTGTATCTACGAGTAAGTATAGATACTTACTTACTCGTAGAATGAATGTAGATATCTTAAAGAAGGGAAATCCATTGTGCTGGAGATTCACAAAATCACGAGAAAAAACGAACTTCGCATTCACGAATACTAAAGGAATAAATTATCTCTTGGGATTGATTCCAGACAATAAAAAAGGTTGAATCAAAAAATCAAAACATAAATGAAATGAATCCCTTGGATAAACAATAAAGACTATAATACATAAATATACATTCAGAGTTTCATTGTTAAATATTGATGAGATGGATCTAAAATCTAAATAGATTAAGTACATATGACATACCATTTGGTATTTATGTATGTAGGAGCTTAATTAAGCTTTCTTGATGCTTGAGAAGGAACATTATAAATTGATAATGTTATAATGAAGAGATGTAAAACATATTATATAGTACATATACATTTATGTATGGATATATTGTTTATTTTATGTGGTCGTAAAGCTCTTGATGATCGGAGAGTCGTGTCATACAAGGCGTAAAATTTTGTTGGTCCATGGGAATGAAAGCAGCATGAAGGGATGTGGATGAAACCACCATTGTGAAATGAGAGTGAAGAGAAGTCGGTTAAAGTTAGGGATCATTAAAAATTTTACTATTCAATACAACCACGTGGGAATTGGGAATTCATATAGGAGCTACAGATTAATTTAAGCAAAAAATGTTAAGTTTTATTAATATGATAATGAAATGATATATACTAAATACACTATACAATATAGTATATTTGTAGTATAGATTAAAACGTTAATAAATATATAGAAATTAACGTTTTAGGTTTACTAAGGTTTATGAGGTTGTTATATATTATATTACAAAAGTGGACGAATATGTAAACATTACAATTGCGTATCGAATTGCTTGAATATCAGAGACACAAAACGAATTCTTTGAGATCATGCTCAATTAAATAAGCTTAATTTAATCTCTTTTATTTCATTCAATTCAACATTCAACATTGTTATTTTATAAATCAAACCACAAGCACAAGTAAATAGAAAAAAGTAAAACCAACTGCATTGAAAATGCAAATTACGAATTAGAATTAAATTATAAAAAGCCTGATTAGCAATGAAGTACTAAAAAATAATTAATAATTTGCATGCTTTATTAATTTTTCTTCGTTTAAAAAAGTTATAAGAATCTAAGATATTTTATTAAGTCTGTTTATGTATAAAATAGTTAATGATATAATTGTGACTAATTGGATATTAAATATTTATTTATTTTGTATTTTAGATGAAATGGGAATCAGTCGGATGTTCTTTCTGGAGTCAGAAATCCTCTCAATCCACTAAAATGAAGTTGCCGACGCTCGCCCTCGTCCTCGTTATTTTATTAGCAGCAGCTAACGGAGTGAACGGCGTTTGTCCACCGGGCTGCACCTGCGACGACGAAAGTCTTCATGTCAATTGTCTCGATGCAAATCTTGACATTGTTCCTATCACGCTCAACCCCTCGGTCCGGAAGTTGATTTTGAAGAACAATCGGATCAAAAGTGTCGACACGGGATTCAACTTCTACCAAGCCCTTACCCTGGTCGACCTCAGTCACAACCATCTTGTGAAGATCCAACAAGGGAGTTTCGCCTCCCAGACCAAACTCATCGAATTGAACCTCAATGCAAATAAAATTAGCCATTTGAGTAATAAAACTTTCGGTGGCCCCAACAATTCCCTCGCCATTTTAAACTTGAAAGAAAATCATCTCGTCGACATCGAGCCGGAGATTTTCATTTACACAAAACAATTGGAAGATCTCGACCTCGGGCAAAATAACATTAAGAAATTGAATAAATCCGCTTTTGCCGGGTTGACCAACCTACGGTTTTTGAAATTGAACAATAACGAACTCACTCGGGTCCCCGACGTTTTTGCAAAAGGAGTCAGCCAAAGTTTAATTCCGCAACTTGTCGAATTGTCACTTGCGGCGAACTCAATTGACCGGATCGACAATGACGCATTTGGGTCAGTCAGGAATCTCCAGACTCTTGACCTCAGGGGGAACCGAATCGCCTCAATTGAACCCAACGCCTTTAACAATCTCAATTTTTTGCGGAAATTGAACCTTGAGGATAATAATTTGAAACGAGTGCCTGCCTCCAGCTTCCTCCATCTGGGCCAACTTGAAAATCTCAAAATTGGGAAAAATCCAATTGCCCTCATCGGGAAAGGAGAATTCGGAGGATTGCGGAATTTAAAAACGTTGGAGATCAGCGGAGCTTCGGAGCTTCAAACCATCGACCAAGAAGCCTTCAATCTCAACATTGATCTCGCTGACGTTGAAGTTTCCGGATCCAAAAAGCTCATTTTTCTTCCTCATAGTCTTTTTAAAGGACTTTCAAGTCTCAAGATCATTAACTTAAAAGTAAAATAAATTCATAATTAAAATCATAAACTTAAATCAATAATTAATAATTAAAAAAACATTCATAAAATATTTAAAAATTTAATATTCATAAAATTAAGAATAATTTAATGTTAATAAAATTTTTAATTAATTGTTCTTAATTGTAATTTATAGGAAAACGGACTCGTTAACTTACCAGAAGATTTGGCCAGTTGGCAAAGTCTTCGTAATCTTCGCCTGGAAGGAAATCCGTTCCGATGTGAATGTTCGCTCCTTTGGCTCCGAGATCTCTTCAATGAGGTTCAGAGGTTCAAGAATTCCTCGAGCTTCGTCCTCTGTGCGGAACCGGGCGAATTGAACGGTCGTCGCATCTCCGCCTTAACCAACAAAGATCTCAATTGTGGACTGAACGGACCGATGGAGAAAACTGTGATTGGAATTGCCATCTGCGTTACCATCATCGCCCTGGTGGCTTTCTTCATCGCCCTGTACAGATATCACGACCGGATCAAAAACGCTTGCAAGCGTTGCACATTTTTCCGCCGATCTGGGAATTCGAATCGGAGAAAATCCCGCAGCAGCGTCATTTCCTCCGGGAAAGATCTCGACACAGCGACGAAGACTTCTTTCCTCTCCCATTCAGGATTTCCCTACGGAGCCTCCGACGATGAATTTGCCGTGAGGACGTCGCTGATGAATTCGCCGCCACCCAATTCGGCCGCTTTGTTTCACCACCCGGCCCATTTCCATCATCAGCCGCCGATGCCGCCGATGCATCACCATCATTCGATGCTCCACGGGGGACAGTTCCCAAGTTCTTATAATGAATACGACACGCCGATGCGACATCATCTCAACACGTACCAACAATACCCGCAACATCAGAGCCATCAGAGCCATAGCCATAGTGAAACGTTGGAGTCAAACGGAATTCATCAGCAATTCCCATTGGGAGTTCACCCGATGAAACAAATCCCAATTACTGAACTCTAGCAATTAAGGAACTTTTAATTTCCTTTTAATTATTTTCCCAATATATTTAATTGATAATAATAATTATTATTAATAATTCACAATGGCATTTTTCAAACTCAATTTTAGTCATAAAAGTCATTTCTTGTTCAAAGACTCTGTATATAGTTTAAAGAAATATTTAAATATTGATCTTCGGGAAGAACCTTTTTGTTTAATTAAACTTTAAAGCTGTTTAAAGTTGTTTAAACACATGGACCAAGGCGTCAATTGTTACTCCTTAAGGATCCTTCATGTACTGTGTTTATTATCTTCAAATAATGAAATTTGCCTTTTTCGTGATTTTCAAACTATTTAATATATTTAATATAACCATTATTTAAAAGTTAAAGCAATTTCTAACCTTACGACGTCTCATGTTAATAAAATTTAAAATATCGATTACATTGAATATTTAAAAATTTCTATACTTCCAATGTATGAGGATTGTGATCTTAATAGAGGTATGAAATAATTAGTTTAAAGTAGATACACATACACCTTAATGTGTATAAAATCGTACTGATAAACAATGGTCTAGAATCTGTATTTGTTAGCAAAAAAATCGAATGTGTATTCACGCAATACTATTATAATACAATACAATATTACACACATAAAAGTTAATTAAAGTTAGCAAAATGATTAAATCTCGACTGTATAAACTTTACTGTATTTCGTATTAAATCTATTAAATTTTCGTAAGCTGAACAGATGTCAGTATTTGAATGACATGTATACTATCTACCTAATTAATAAACTATAAATTAAACTAATAAATTAAAATAAATTAAATCTGTAAGTTAACTTTACAATCTGAAAAATTAAGACATTAGAAAATTACATAAAAATAATTAGCATAATGTAATTGGCATACTCAATTTATACATAAAAATTGAATGTTACCTTTAATTACCCATCAAAATGTATTTACTATTTAGGCATCTAATAAAACTTTTGTGATTAGCTATAAGATGTAAAGTGTATATTTGTCATACGTTCAGAATATATGGTAAGAATTCTTAAATGAGAAAATGAATTTTGATCAAGTTTTAAATTACTATGTATTATCAGGATTATCACTATTTGAGCCAATAGGCAGCTAAAATACAAGTTTTAATTAAAAGTATAATTAATTAATTAGCTAATGCAGTTTATCTACTTAAATATTTCATATTCTTTGTTAGCAAACTTCAAGAAACTAAAACTATTTTGTATTACATTCCAAAATTGATCAAATAGTCTTTGGATTTTAAATATTAACTTTTTTCTATCACAAATAGTGCCAGCAATACTTCATGTATTTACTAACCTCATTATTAAAGTTCAAATAGACTATTTTTACTTAAAATGGATAATATAGCCATAAATAACATATAACTTCATAAACGAATACAATTACTTTCTTGAAAATTAATTATACTTGAAATTATAGTTGAATTAATTATAATTATAATGATGTAAATGTAAGTGTTTTCATTCTACTTAATATGAGAATCAAATCAATTAAATATAATCGAGTTTTAAATTTAAATTTTTGTCATTTTATTATTGGGATTAAGTTCTAATTAAATGAGTTATATTGTCGATTTACAATCTGGTATGTAAAATAACTATTTAGCTATTCTATTACACACGATTATAAGATAAATACGAATTGTTTAAATATATAAATACACCAACAGACTGAAATGAGTTTTACTTATTTACAATAAATGCTCATGCGTAACACACTTGCATAAATGCATTCGACTCACACTAATTGAAGACTAATTGTATTCATATTTAATATTAGAAAACTATTGACTTTGGAACAAATGAATCCAAATGCAAATTGCAATAAATAATAAAATATATTATTTTCATTTCATATATCATTTTAAACATTAATGGATATTTACATTTAGGTCATTTAGCAAAGAAGTAAACATAAGGAATACTCACAAAGTCACAAATTCAGTCGGAATGTAATTAAATACATTTTGTAGAAAAGTCCTTGAAGAGTTTTAATTAATGTTGAGTTAAATTAGCCGAGTTAATCTTCTTTTGGTTCATCCTTCAAATAATTATCGTCGTCGTAAAAAGCTCTAAGAGCGTAAATTGCAATAATGGCCCAGACGGTCAGCACGGCGGTGACAACCGGAAGAAGAATTTCACAATCCCAATTGTTTTCAGAAGTCAGGGGATAATAAATTGAACACAAGTGCTGAGTCCCATAATAAGCCATAAAGGGGAAGGAAAACATGCAAATACTAAAGAGAAACAATTCGGTTAAGATTGAACCTTGGCCCCTCATTGTGATCGAATTAATTTAATTACTAAATGACTACTAAATGACTTAAAATGTTAATGACTAGTTTAACAATTGTAACTGGATCGATCTTCAAACTCTGGCCAACACACTCCTATAAATCAAAATTAACATTATTTTTCATTCAAAGATTATTATTTTAAAATATGTTTGACTATTTGATATAAATGTAAGTAATTGTCAAATTATTTTATCATATTATGAAAAATATATATTTAACTTACTTTGTAATGAGACGATTATTAATAAAATTGAGCGAATTTGAGCATCCGATTTTGATCCAACGGGATTTCCAACGTGTCCAAATATTCAAATAATGAAACCATCTTATTCTGTCAAATAAAGCTCTTTAAATATAATTAACAATTTTTAATTAATCTATATATTTATCATTATCTTACCACTCCAGTGTTTTAATTGTGTTTAATGGTTAAAGAGATTTCCTCTCCGATTGAAAATTGAATAAAGAAAATGAACAAAATTGATTCCAATGATGTTAAACTACGAGTGCAAAATTCGCAATGACTAAACTGATGTAACAGAATGTCTCAATATTTCTCTCCATGCTTCAGATAACTTCCAATGATTTAATAGCCGAAGACCTCAAAAGCAAAGACATTTGCAACTTGCAAATTGCAAGTCGCTGATTCCAATCTTTAACATTATTGATGGCGGATTAGAAGTTTATTTATTTAATTGTAAGTTTATTTAAAATATAAAATTAAAGTCAAAAAACCAAATATTTTTCACTTTTTTCTCTATCGGTAAATATCACAACCAGAAAAGTTCTTTAATTTATCACTAGAAATCGACACTATATTGTGCTATAATGCCCCATGTTTTAATAATTTATTGGATAACCAATAATTGGTTTTACCAATAATTGGTTTTACCAATTATCAAATTATACTTAAATGATTTTTTATCAGGATTAACGATTTATCAACTTCATAAAATTTATAATTGAGAATTATTTTTATTTTATTTTTCTTAACTAACTCGTCTCAGTTTATTAAAATAACATTAAAGTCAACACAAGTTAATAGGACCCAATTAATAATTCATCATAATTGATCATAATTTATAAAACATACATAAAATAAAAAATATTTTTACACAACTTAACACTGGCTATACAAATTGAATATAAATTAACAGAAAGTTATGATATAAAAAATAAATATTTTATTGGTACAAAATTGACAGAACATTTAATTTAACAATTAATAAAAGTTTAAAAAGTTTAAAGTTGGTTTCTTGTTTAAAACAAGAAACCCGGCGGACCATAAAAAATCTTATTCCGGCAAATTGCGATTCTTCCAGTAACTACAAGATCCGTCGCTCTACACGCCCAAGTCGGCAGCGGCCCAATTGCTATGCAAAGTTCTCCCTGCCATTCCCAAGTCCCGATCTAAACCAAAATTAAAGTTCACATTAAACATTTAACTCCACTAATAACTTACTTTAGGACAAGGGAATTCCTTATCAATGTTAAAAGTGTCCTTTGTCTCCTTACTCGAATCATCCTCTCTTTTCTTCAAATCTCCGAAATTGTTAGAATCAGCAGGGAGACCCAACCGACCAGAAAATTCTACAGTGTGCGGTGACCTTTGACCCAATGACATTTGATCCATTGTTGTTGGATAGCCCAATTGTTCATTTTGGTAAAGAAGATCTTTATTGTAAGTTGGTTCGAGTCCCCCGACCCTTTCCGCCGTGTCGCGGGCATTTAACGGAACCGGGTAATATGAACTCCGCTGGGTCGGGAGTGGGAATTGGTTCTGGGCCCTCGGGTGTAAATTGTGATTCCCCAATGTGGGGTAACGGTAATTGGGCAAATTCGGCTGCATGGGCTGTTGATTGAACGAGCTGGGGTTGGGATAGGGAATTGCATAGGGATTGTTCATGGCGATTTTGTAAGTCTCTTCAATCTCCTTGGGGAAGCCTTTGGGGAGCGTTGCCGGGTAAGTGAAGAAATTGTTGGGTTTGGTGCTTTCCAACCCGTTGTATGTACTTTTCTGTTCTATTATCGGGACATCGGGGTCGTTGGAGTTTTGAACAAGTTGGGGCAAATAGTCGTCGAGGCTGAATGGCTTGTCTTCGTCGTGTTTGACCAATTTCCCGTTCACCATTGTGTAGGTCCCTTGTTTGGCATGGGAGAAAGTAAACCATTTCTTCAAATACTCCGACAAACCGAAATCGTCTTGGCCGCTCACATTTTCAACGAGGACAGAAAGAGCGAGAAGAATTGAGAATGTTGATCCAAGACAAATTACACGGTTTTTTAACTAAAAGATAAATACATAGTTAGGTTAATATAAATACATACCGTATTGTTCCGATATCTGTCCCCCGGACACCTTTTAAAATTGTCCTTATGACCCCCGGACACATTTCGGATCCGGACACATATTGACCCCCAGACAGATATCGGAACTTTACGGTACATAGTTTAGTTAATATTAATTTTTAAAATAATTGAAGGAATTTAGAAATTACCATTTTGAGAGATTGATAGAAATTGTTATAATTTTAATAAATTAAGGTTTTGATGTTTTTATGTATTGATTTATTTTAAATGTATTTTATTATTTGTATTGTTTCTTGTATTATGTATTAAATATGTGTAATATTGTAATTATATGATCTACTGTGGAGTTATATGATAACTAGCTTGTATGATCGTTTCTGACGGAGTTTGGAACTGAACTGGATAATTAAATGGAATTTGTCTGGTTATGTATGAACTCAAAAAGAAAACAGTTATTTCTAAAATTGTGAAATTCAAAATAAATGTTCTCAAACTCTCAAAGAAAGGGCAAGTTGCGGGTGTTGTGTATGAAATATCATGTATGAATGTTAATGTACCTCTATTAATTTACTCACATGAACACACATGTTTAACCTGTGATTTCAATCGGAATATAAACAGTTTAAGAATTTTAATAGAAGGCATTGTATTGTATTTAATATGTGTAAATATTGGGAGTATCGAAAGTGGGCCGAACAACGGATTGCCTTTACCTCAATCCGAAATACATCCGATAACAAAGAAACTCCAGAAATACATTCTTTGCACTAATTAACTCAACATGTCTCATATACTCATATTCATATCATAATATGTAGAATACAATCTTCAATATGTTTAACATTAAACAAAGAATGAATTATCCAAAACTTTTTATTTTATGAATTTATGATTGAAAGATTCTTAGGGTTAAATGAGACATTTAATCTTATATAACGTTATTCCATGCCAAATGCTCAGAGGAGTTTTCAATACACTCACAGCTTCGGTTTTAATTTGGAGCGATTTTGCCGAATTCTTGCAAATTCCAGGTTTTTAATTTTAATTGACCGATCTTTAGTTAAATCTTGGAGGTGAACTTCAACACCAATTAAAAAATTCCAATATGGTGGATATGTCAAGTTGTGATATTGGAACTAATTTGGATTATTTTGTTAATTCCAGATAAAAATGATTATTCCGGTTCGTTGTTTCACTTGCGGGAAGGTGATTGGAAATAAATGGGAAGCGTATCTTGGTTTACTTCAAGCAGAATACACTGAAGGGTAATCAACAAAATAATTAACCAACGGACAATTATCTATTTATCCATTCATTATATTTTCATTTTTAAGATTTTATTTATTAATTCCAATTGCGATTTCCTTTCAGAGATGCTCTCGACGCTCTTGGTCTTAAAAGATATTGCTGCCGGAGGATGCTTCTTGGACATGTTGACCTGATTGAGAAACTTCTTAACTACGCTCCTCTTGAAAAACACATTTAAATTAAATTAATTAAAATAACTTCTTTTTCATCGTTATTCTTATACTGTTCTTTTTTATCGCTCTTATAATTATTCAGATGTGTTATTTACTTATTCAATATTATGTATTTGACTTAAAATATGATCCAATTTGTTGATCAATAAATTTCATTATTCATTAAACCACTTGTGCATTTATTCCATTTTGCATTTGAGCTAAGAATTTGGATAGCCCTAAGGTCGAAGGGGCTATTTGGTACATATGATATAAGAAAGTCAGAAGTTTTTTGCTCACATGGGAAGTTGATCAGATGTGAATTCTATCAAATTATTATTTTTTATTAATAAAATTGAAAAAAGAAATTAAAATTATAGATTTGTTTCACATTCTCTTACTTCATATAAAAATTTTAAATAACAATATTTAAATTAATTTTTATAACTTCTGTCAAGATCTCCCTAAATGTTGATCTATCTGATTATTTAATAACCTTACATAACAAAAAGTTCTTAAATTTAGTTACAATGAGTTTCATTTTCAATTTAACATTTACATTCCAAGCAGCCGGTTTTATATCAATTTTTCTCAATATAATAAATTACTTTGATAGAATTATTCCTTTTTTCTTTGTTGATTTCTTTCGATTTGGTCGAGCCCGACTTGGACTTTCTTCCAGCTTCTACCATGTTCCAAAGAGGTACTTAAAATTTAAATCTCCGCATTACAATTCAATCACCCAACGATTTAATTAACGTTTATTTAAAACAACCATTGTAATTAGAGTCTCTGAATATAATTAAGTAATTATGAATGTAATTGTAATTGTTTATTATTTGTAGTTGGTTCACTCATTTCTATTTCTTCTCCTGTTTCTCCAATGCAGCTCTTTTGCTCTCCCTCTATTTCCACTACCAAGTCCAACTTTTGGAATTTCTCCCCAAAATTGTTCATTTCCTCAGACAGACAGATTTGTCATCTTCAAAGGGTAACAAATAATAATTAACAATAGAATATCAAAAAATACAATTTATAATAATAATAATAATTCTTCAGACAATGGATTGATGATCTTAATTTATTTCAATTTAGTTGATGCCACCACTACCTTCCTTTGTATTTTTCTTCTCCAACTTCAGATCATGAGAAGATTATACGAATGTCTTTATGTGAACATTTTCTCCGGGACCAAAATGAACATCGTTTTTTACTTCATTGGATTTTGGCATTATTTTAGTGCTGGATGGTCAATCCTATTCCAAAGTGAAGGATTCACTTCAAACCCAAATTCAGGTTCAACTTTTATTTTCTAACCTTCAATCAATTTAAATCTTCAATGATGTTGAACCATGATTTGATTAAACTCAAATACAAACTCGATCCCAATTCCCAGTCCGACTCATCAAGGGTAATATAATTATAACGGCCATTAAGAGAAAACATGAAGAAGCCGTCTCGGTTAATGAGCTCACATTATTTCAAATATAGATCTCGACATTCTCAATATTCTCGACCAATTGAGCTATACATGTATTTATATATGTACACATATCTTATACAGGGAGATTCTTACGTATGTATTTACGTATATATGAATTTAAACTCTCGTTAACAATAGAATAATAATACACTCTGGTGTAATAAAATAGAGCCTGGTGAGATTATACATACCCATATATATTTTATGTATATGAAAATAAAGGAAAGTATATGGAAGCATATGGAAGTATATGGTTTGTAATAAAATGGTCGTTGCGTGTTGATGATAATGTAAATTGATTGTTCAGAGTAAAAGTAATTAACTTGAGTCCATTATGAACTCCAGATGGGATTTGGCTGAGAAGTGTTCATCTCCATCATCTAATTGGACTCGGGGTGTTCGCCTTTGCCTTCCGAGAGCAGCTGAGATCTCATTCAATTTTGGCAAATCTTCGAAAACAAGGTTCACATACTTTACTTATATAAAATAACATTTTATTATTTAACCCATCATTACACTCTTAAATTACAAATATATTATATTGTAGTATTATTTTTTTAGTATATTGTATTATAGGGTATTTATTGTATTTTGTATTTGTATGTTGTATTTTGGTAAAAATTAAGATTTTTGTTAAAATGTATTAATTTGGATTTTTATATGCATTTATAAAATTTGCGAGACTTTTTGGGTGATATATTGAAACAAGGATTTTAAATGGAGTTTGAAGGTTTAAGTTGTAAGGTTGTGGGAGTAAAGGATCCATTAAGTTTTGAGAATCTTTTCCATTCACCAAGTTGAGCCCAATTTCATGGGATGGTAATCCAATGAAATTTAACGGCTCCCGACGGTCATTTAAATTTTGACATTTCTCTCCCGCCTCCGTTGCCCCCATTTACATTCATAGTCGACTTTTAACACTTTCTCTCCTATTCTTTTAATGGAACCAAGACGTGGGCGGGGGTTCTTCTTTTTCAGATAACAAGATAACGACTCTGAAGCATCGGATCCCAAGGGGCGCTCTCTTTGAACTCATATCATGTCCAAATTACTTTTGCGAAGTACTCATATATATAAGCATCGGGATCGTGTTCGGGTTTAACAACTCCGCTTGGAATTGGGTCATCTTTTGGGTTGTTACAAATCAGGTAAATTCAACTTTGTTTAGTTTTTAATTCATATTTAATTAATTCAGTTTTTAATTAAACTTTATTTTATTCAGTTTTTAATTGATATTTAATTCAGTTTTAATTGATATTTATCTAATTTATAACAACTGATGTTATTTGTAATTTTAATTATTTTTTTTATAAAAATTTGTAAGGGATTATTGGTAAAAAATAAAAAGAGTAATCTTAAAGGTAAGGTTTCCTTTGATGAAACTTGGATGATTTTATATTGAGTTTTGTATGGATTGAAGAATGTGAAGAAACCACCCGCCTGTTGATTCTAAAATTTTCATTTCCATTCATAGGTCTATTCTGGAATCATGGGCCACAATTGGTATCTTTCCTACTTTCCCGAATACCCGAAAAATCGCAAAGCAATTTTACCCTTCATTCTATGAATTTCTATTTTTTATGCTAATATCAAAAGCTTTAAAGAAACGGTTCTTAAGCTTTAAACAAATTATGTCGATAATTCTCAAATTTAACTTGTATTAAAAAATTAAGTATTATTAAAAAAAAAAGACTTTTCACTTTAATAAATCTAAATTTGTTAATTTTTGTATTTATTTCTTCATATTTAATAAAATTATATTTGGAAAAATATATGTATGTACATACTGATACATACAGTGCATGCATGTATGGGAAGGGAATTAGCATGTATGAGATATTAATTTTACATCGGGTTAAAGTTAGTTTTTAAATTAAGTTTTAAATTATTTTACATTATCATGGGTTGGATGTTTATTTAAAATTTAGGCAAGGCAAATTGGGAATCTTTGTTTTCGAAGGTTAAAAGTCTGAGTGAACATTTCAATTTTCTTATTTCCCAAAAGCCCCCCAGGGAAATTTCTATTTATTAAAAAAAGCCCAATCAAGAAGAAATATGAAAATATAGATTTTGAAAAATAGAGCCAAGATTGGCCAAACTAAATCGCCGATTTGCATTTACTTACATTACTTTCTTAATGGCGGTCCTTGTCAAGAGGATGATGAACACATATAGGATTCTATTACAATTTATACATTTGGAAAGCAATAAGAACTCTCCATATTCCCCATGTAATATAATATATTTCTAATATATCGGCTCTGTACATTCCGTACATTGGACCAAACCCACAAGAGAGGAGAAAAGACATTGAAGTGAATCCCCTGGATTGCGGATTGACGGCTTCTCCCCAAAGTTATTCAACTGGGAATAATACGAGAGCCAATCTGAGGAGGAAAATAAAACTTCTTCCATTTCAATTTCTTTTCATCTCCTGCTCCAAAATGACATTATTACGATGTGGAGAAACATTCAAAAACATTCCACGCACATTTTCATCATGTTTTCCACTGATTTACATTTCTTCATTCAACGGTTCTACCCAATTCGCCCTTTTTTCTCTTTTTATTAGCGAGTAATTGAAGGAAAGCATTATTTTATTTGTAAAGGATATATCCCTTACAAAGGAAAACCATATACAGAGTGTGCCATAAGTATCTTTATTTTTTATATGGTTGTCTAAGTAAAAAAGAAAGATACTTATGGTGCACCCTGTACATTTATTTACGGATGGGTTATAATAAACCAAGATTAAAGAAAATACTTTTATATAAAATAAGCTTATATTTAAACTTATATAATAAGCTTATATTTAAACTATATAATAACCTTATATTTATATTATAAAATAACCTTATATTTTATATATAAAATAAATAACTATGCTTATAAGATATAATATATACAGGTAGTCGAGTTTGTTGAAAGTCCTTCAAATAAAAAAAAGTAAATTGGATTGACCACCTACGACGCTTACGGATTGGATGAAGAACAAGGAAATATTTTTATTATTAGCAAACCCTTTTATATTATTTACCTAACTGTACCTATCCGGTATATGAGGTATGGATACGTAGTACTATATAATAGTATAGTATAGTTATGTAGTATAGTTATACAAGATTTATACAGTGATTGGTCCACATGTATGTTCGGGTAATTTGAGTAGAATCTTGAATGTTGAAGGTTGAAGATACTTTGAGAATTCCTCCTGACCGACGGAGTCTTAAGAAGGAGAAATCCTTCAAGCTAAAATAAGAGAAATATCACAAGACTTCTCCATATTGATAATTCATGGGAGAGGAAATGAATAAAAAGCTCCTGGTTCCTCGTTCATTTCCCTCTTGATTAAATTTATACTCTCAGATTCAACCAAGAACTTTTTCTCCATTTCTTTTCTCGGAATCAAATAATTCTTAAGATTAAAAAAACAAGAGAATTCCTCAGATCAAATTCCCTTTTTTGATCAATATTTGGATTTTTTATAAAATGCACATTATATTTATTGTATATGCAATACATATAGAATAAATGTAGGAAGCATATCAATATGGAGAATAACAAATAAAGTTTATATAAGAATGTATAATATAAATTAAATTGTGTATATTGTATTTACTTAATTGTATTTTATTGTATGTATTTGGGTTAATATTACTATTTTTGTTAATCTGAACCTGTCGTGGAATTCCTATTAAATGGTGTTAAAACGGGTGTTTAAGCCATCAGAGCCCCGGCTTAAAGAAATCCGAAAGTCTTGCGGGTAAAGTCCTTCTAATGAATTAGTTTCATACGAAGCCGAAGAGAAAGTTTCATCATTAATTAAAAGGTCGCAGCGGGATTCTGCCACTCACTCAGACCCAAATTCTAAATCTCACATGTACAAATTCCATGGAACAAATTCCTTTTTTATTCATCCATTCATAGGACTAGGACTCACATTCTCAAACTACCTGTATATTAATTTATAATCGAATGAATATTCAGAATATTCAATAACACTATTATTATAAAATCTATTCATGGATTATATTAGATTAAATATTAGATCTGTATTTCTGTATACGATCTACAGGGTGGGCCATAAGTATCTTTTTTTATATGATTGTATATTTAAAAAAGAAAGATACCTATAATACCCACCCTGTATATACCTATAACATATATTATTATAAAAATAGAATTAAATTTTCTTTTTCCACAATAAATGTGAAGAAACTGCGTGGGTGGAGATTTTTGCCAAGATTAGATTTATTAGGTTGAGCGCATTTGGAGTATTTGGTATAAAAGTGAAGTTTATTTCGTATACAAAAAAGGGATTCTCGTCTTCCACTAACTTTTAAGAATTTTGAGTTTTGACAAAGTTTAAAATATGAAAGTTGTTTGTTAATAAAAGCGCCCTCAAACATTCCATTCATTAAATTTCATTCTGTACTTAATGTTAACTCACGTATGTATTTATACCTATATACTAACATATAATATAATAGGATATGTACATATACATATTATGTATATACGAACATCAAAGTTGGAAATAAATATAATCTTTTACAACATTAGCTAAGTATAATTTGTGCTTAATATTTGGATGTGTACAAATAGAGAACTTTGATATTATGAAAGCTTTTTATTAATCCTTTTTAATTCAAAGTCCCAAAAGTAGGACAAAATTGTTCAATTCACAAATGTGGCAAACAAGAGAAAAGAAAGTTGAAAGAGAAATTCACAAGTTTGCTCGGAGAAAAAATCGTCAATTTTATTAAAAAGTGAAAATAATGAAATGAGTTCTGAAATAATTAAAATCCTCCTTGAAGGGTCAAAATTTGCAAATATTAATTAAAAATTAAAAGAATTAGTTTTAATTAACTTTGGAATTAAATCCATTAAACATCCCATTAGCGGCGCAATTAAAAAAAACCAGCTGTAGGAAGATGTCTAATCGAAAAGTAAAAAAGAAAAAAATAAGGAGAATTGAAACCCAGTACACGTAAAATAATTGGCCGAGTGAGTTTGGGAATTAAATTTGCATTTTACGTCTTGTGGGTCTTTCTCTTTTATTCTTCTTGCCATTAAGGGGCTTCTCAAGAGGATGATCTTTAAAAGTAAACCATCAAGATCCCCCCACTAATGGATTCTAAAAACCGAATCGCATTTCTAAAGATTAAATACAACTAAAGGCCCCGTTACAATTCTTAATTGCTCTCTCTTTCTCTGCTCATAAATGAAGGCAATTCCAATAGGAGAACTCAAATTGAACAATTTATAGGATTAACAAAGATCTTTAAAATCTCTTCATCTATACATAAAATACATATATGTATACTATACTATACATACATAATATGTATACCTATATATGTGCTTAAATACGTTATTAACAGGCATTATTATTTAATGGCCTTTATGAGAATATATGCAGGTGCACGTGCAGTTTAATATAAATTGCCAATAACTACTAACTGTACTTTTACTGAGTATACAGGGTGTTTACTATGTAGTGTTCTTTTCAAGATTTTACTAAATAATAGAACACTGCATGGTGAACACCCTGTATACTAATATTATGTATAAATGAAAATTGATAAAAAGATGTTAAATTTTAGAGGAATATTTATTATGTTAAAAGAATGAAGAAATCGTCTGAATGTGAATTTGTGAATGTTTATTAAATTGCAAGTTATTTGCATATTTCATTTATTCATTAAGGAACATTTGTCCAATGCGAATGAGTTTTGTCATTTTGGACATTTCCCTTTTGTCCCAAGTTGGATTTGGAGGGAATTGTTAGGAGTTGATGTGAAGGTTTGAAGATAAATAGAAGTTGTGTGAGAGCAACTCGTGGGTTGTGTATTTGTATTCATTAGCGGTCGGATTAATTCTCCCTTATTTTACATTTGAGTCTTGGGGAGTTTTGGGAGAAGTCGTGAGGAAATGTAAATGGTCTACTTTTACTTCCCTCTAATCTTCCCCACTCGCAAAATCGATCCGACTCCCGCTATCTCCCGCAAATGGAAAATACACAAATGCTATGCATAAATACACAAACGGTTCACTCGGCGGGAACCGAGAGATTCAATCATTATACAAACGCCATGCTTTTAATATATTATTACTAAAATTGACAAATTGAGTTTACATAATAAACCATAGCTCAATTTGGAAATTTTAAATTTTGGACATTAATTAATTAAATTATTTATTGAATTTTGGACTTTATTATTAAAGTAATAAATAAATAATAATAAGTAGTAAATAAATAATTAATTAATATTAATTTATTTATTGAATTTTCGACATTAATTTATTTATTGTTTGTAATATTGAATATTTGGATTTAATGCTATTAAAAATGATGAATGTAATTAATTGGATTAATGTAATTATTCACATTTGAAAATTGATTGAAATAATTTCCACATTAAATAACCCATTTTTTATTAAATTTTAATTGATTCCTGAACCGTCATGTATATTTAAAGTCAATTAATTAGAATTGGAAGTTATGTGATACCTTTGATCTCTCAATTAAAGTCTTAATTATGATCTCTCGGGATGGATGGATGAGGGAACAGAAACCTTTGCCATTATCTCTCATTAATAATACTTTGTCTCTTCAATTTATCCCACAATCTCCAACGGGGAGTGGAATGAAAAGATACAAATTATAACTTTGGTCTCAGAGGGGAAAAACTCCTTTTTCACCATCAAACTAAAACTTCACATACTTACAATCAACTATACATTTACATTATTTCTATACATTCTAATTACATCTTACATTTACTTATTAATTACTTACAATACATACTTACTACCAATTCGTCCAAATTCATTCAAATTCTAAATTCATCCAAATCCACCCAAAACTAGTTTACACAAAATGATCAAAAGGGAAGAAAATTCCATTATCAAAAATAACTTTTACATTTACGCATTTGGTTATATAAGTTATTACATATAACATAAATATAAAACATGTACATCCATATGTCATACATATTTTTGTAATATATCATATTAGATGTATATCTTTGTCAATGACGCCAGAGATAAATACTTCACTTGGACTCCAAAACTTAATCCCTGTATTTATATGCATTATATGAAATTTCCATATTGATGACAATCCACAAGTCTATACAATGATAAATATAGATCTGTACATTGCATAGAAGCATGTGAGAATTGCAATTTTGTTATATGTATTATGTACGATACATTTTATACTGCAAATTTTGTATATGTAAAGTGTATGTAGTGTATTCCAATGAATGAAAAAGATTAACAAATTATATGTCTACTGTTTGTTGAAACTGACTTTTAGCTATGGTTTTTGACGTTCAACGCCCCCACACACACTCAGTTTAATTGGCTTGACTTGTCCACATGAGTTCATTAAATTGAAAGAAGGGTCAAATTAAGACAAAGAATGCAAAGATGGAGATGAAATGAGTCAGAGACTTTAAGGCTTCATTTATCCCTCTTGTATTTATCTTCGTGAGAAAAACAAGCGAAACACTTTCTCCAAAAACCAAAACACGTTCCATTTACTTTCTTACTCTAAGTATCTAACTGTACTAAATTTATATAAACTAATCCTAACTACATACATTTAGTATAACTAACCCTAAAAATACCATATATAAAAATATAAGGTATTAAAAATACAGGGTGGGCCATAAGTATCTTTCTTTTTATACGATTGTATATTTAAAAAAGAAAGATACTTATGGCCCACCCTGTACAAGGTATTAAAAATATAAGGGAAAATGACAAAAAAGTTGGAAAAATAATACTGTAGTTAATATATTCTACTACACATACCAATGTATGGTATTTTACTCCATACAAGTACAATATAAGCAAAATACTACATATATTGGATATGGAATAAAAATATCCGCTACATGTTGTTATACAAGAGTTGTTGTATAAGAACAAGACATGTTGTTCTGTATTAGGGATTTTCATGTATGGTTAGTTGGTCCATTGAGTATTGTATGTGTGTTGTTTGGGTAATCCAGAGTGGATTTTCCCTTATCTCCTTTCTTTCGAATTTAATCAGCGTCCCGTGACATGGAATGACTCCCACACCCAACAGACCCGCAATCTCAATTAACAACGACACTCAGCACAACACGCTCTTAATGTAAATTGTCTCCACGTTCTTTTTATATAAGGATGGATTTGCTATGAAGACTCAAAGGAAATTACTGCTTTCACAATCTAAACATGTAACCCAAACATATACAGACATGTACCATACAAACATATACCATATACATATACCATATTGTACTACAATGTACATACTATGTACAATATAGTACTACATACTAAATAAAGTACATAGTACGAGTATTGTGTACTTACTATAATATGTATCTTTCCCTGTATTTTCTCTATATTTCACCTTCCACAATGTTTTCCTTCATTATTATTTTATTATGCACCATCGTTGTTGATCTTACCAAAACCAGACATTGATCAAGTATGAATATTTATGCGATTTTACATAATACAAAGAAAATGAGATTTATATTGTAGAGTATGAAATGTCATGTGCTATAATATTTACACGCAAGTAGTACAATATATTAAATATGTATTTCTATTTAATACTCTATACAAGTATACCTACGTATTATTGTAATATGTAAATTTGTATGTACACATACTTTATATTTTATATATATATATATAATATATGTTTTTGTATGTAATATTTGTAGTTTGTATAAGTATGTATTTGTATTGTATGGTTATGGTAAATAATTGATTGTTTGTATAGAATATAAATGTGGTCCAAGAAGATAAAAGAGTGGAAGGATTGATTTTCCCTTCCCAAATATAAACTTTCTCTGTTTCTGACCAAATGAAAGATAAAGTTAGGGGTTTGGAGGAGATTTCATTTTTGTCCGTCACGAGATGAACCCCATGACTTAAATGACCCTTTTCAAATGTCAAATACCAATTTGTCTCCAGAGCAACGTTGAGCTCAAATTTCCTCTCCGCAATCACACTTCCTGTTACAATCAATTTACTCTCATTTCGTCCCTTTCTTTCACTCTCATTTGGAAATCAACCCCTTTAGGCAAAATTTGACAACTTTCACACACACAAAATGGATTTTAACAAAACATTTAATTTTAATTTTATTCTAATTGTAATTTATGAACATTAATATAAATTATAAATACATTAACATTTGAAACACACGAATGGTACAAATATAAAATAAACACACGAATGGTACAAATATAAAATAAACACAAATATTATAAAAATACATAAAAATAATATTTTTTTTATATTTTTTACATAAATACATACTTACATATAATACCTGTATATACAGCTTGTTTACTTTGTACCTTTCTTTTTTAAATTCCTAATAATACTAATATAATACTACTTCCTTAGTTATTAGGGATTTAAAAAAGAAAGGTTCAAAGTAAACACGCTGTATAGCATCGACCATTTTATATAAGACATTACTTTGAGTTTACACGCAAATGATACAATTGAGATCTAAGTGCTTTGTTTCATGCTTATTTGTAATTTGAGATAAATTTTTTTAAAAAACTAATGTGGAAAGTTGTTCATTGTTATTATATTTAATAAACTTATCTAAAAAGAAAGATATTAACCATTAGATATTAAAATATAATTAAATATGTATACAAGTATGGATTTGAGGATTTCTATAAAATTATAAAATTGTAAATTATAAATTAATGGATCATGCAAACAGACATTGACTAATGTTAATAATTCCTCAATGACTACACATTATTCATTATGGAAATGTGTTTGGGCTGAAGGTTAAAACTTAAATCCTGGGAGAGGGGAAATCCCTTAAGAACTTTCCCCCTGAAAAAGATTTTCTCATGGAGATGAAGAGGAAGCTCCATTTGAAAAATCCATTAGTCTCAATTGAATTCTGAGGACGTTGTGTGAGTGGAGGACATTGAGGACTAGAGACTGAGACTCCATATTTATATTCCCTTTTACTCTCAAAAATACCTTTTACTTCATATCAGGTCCAAACGAGGTTAGCTCTACACCATTGGCACAGACGTCCTTTCTCTTAAATTTATAAAAACTCCTACACACTCCAAACTACAGATACAAATACACTTATAAATATTTGTTAGTAGAGAGAAATGTATGATGGGAAATGTATTTATCTTTTGAGAAACATGACAAAGTGGAAAGAACAGAATTAGTTGTAATTCAAAGGGTCATAAAAACCATATCACTTCCTTTTTCTCTTCAAACTCAAGAGCATGATGATGAAATTGGGAATTAAACCTTAGGTATAACATTCCTTACAAGAACAAAAGTTCCATCATAAGGAATGAATTTTTCTAATTTTTTTTATTACATTTCATCATATTTGCACTTTTAAAGCAAACTCCACAATTTCATTTCTTGTCTTAAATACAATATACAGGGTGTTTACTATTTAGTGTTCTTTCAGCTATTTGAGATCATTTCATATTATTCTCTAGAAAAGAACACAACATGTAAACACCCTGCACAATATTCTTTTTTGACTTGTTTCATTTATGGTTAAAATCTCTTTTAACATTTTAATAAATTAAGGGATTTGTTAATAAGAGTTCTTTTATTAAGGGTTTTGTTATTAAGGGTTTAAATATTAAAGGTTTAACTTTAAATATTGCATTAATTTTAATTTTAGGTTTAAGTTTATTGAACAATGGAAAGGAGATAGGATATTTTGAAGGAATAAACCACGGGGTTGGAAAGCTGTCGATAAGGGATATAAAAAGGGAACAGACGGTGAGTTATCTTTTGTGAGGATTTTGAGCTGAATTGGTTTCTCCTTTCATTTAATGGTAATCTCAGGAAACTCAGGGTGGTTCGCAGTTGTTTGCCTTCACCTTCCCAAATCCTCCCCCAACAATGGAAATGAAATTTAAGAAAAAGAATTGTTTTTTAAATTACCTCACCTCATTTAAGTCCCCTTTTACTCTTCGTATAATCTCCGGTATGAAAGAAATCTTTGTATTTTGCATAAAGCAATCTTCATGTATTTTGCATAAAGAAATTAATTCAAACCCGCTCAACCTTTTGTTTGCAAATAAGCTCCGATTACAAATCCATTCAATTTGAATATAAAATCTACGATTTATGAGAATTAATTAAATTCAATATTTCTCGACCTACTAAACGGGTATATGAATATTTTGCATTAATTGAACTTTTGTTTCCTATTGGATGGAACTCATTAAAACCAAGTTATTGATCTCTGTAATAAATATTTTGTGTAAATGGGAAAGTGCGAAAACCAGCACACTCTTTGTAACCCCAATGTCATCAACAGAGATGGATTCGGTTAATTAAAATCCAACTTTCCCAATACTTTCACATTTGATTCATTCAAGTGGGAAAAACTGCAAATAAATTTTCCGCAGACTCAACACGAATGGAAAACAAACTACGCTTTTATTTCACAATAAAATTAACTTTATTGTTTAATTTATTTAAGATTATATATAATATTAATACATACTACTGCATGTATGGTATAAGTAGAGGTAGTGTATGTATAGATAGTGTATTGCTAATTAAATTGATAATTGGATTATTCAAATTAACATAAATTGGATTTGAGAAATTGTCAATGTCAATTGAATTGGATGGCTTATATTGAATTGACCTCATTTTATTTACGGAAAGTTTCCAGAGTCTGAAACTGAGAACGTTGTTCAACTTAATGGTTAAAAAAGAAAGAAGTAGAAGGGAAGAAAAGAGTTAAAGGTCACACAGTGGGAACTCCGAGTTTCCTTATGAAAGACGTTTATTATGATCAAGTTTAATATTCGGTGGATTTTATCCCAAAGGCTTTTTCTTCAGCTTGACGGGAGTTTGGAGCAAGCCCAGTAACTTACATACAAATGTCCATCATTCAAATTTAATTTTAATACAGCCACTATTATTATCATTTATTATATGCAAAAATTTGATTTGTTATATGCAATATATTCGCATATACAAATCAATTTGCATATTCAATACAAATACAAATACTACATAGATAACTTTGTATAACTAATTTTATAGATTATTAACTTATACCAATATATGATATAGTCTATTGACAAGCGAATCATAGTAAAATATTTTTTATTCTCTTTGGATGGAAAAGTCTAAAAACGACTATAAATATTTGTGGATATAAAAAATAAAATTCATACACATGAAATCTTAATAATAATAAATATATCAATGTGAAGTAGATCAGTTTCTGTCTTTGTTTTCCAGTTTTTGTGCATTGATCAAATTTCCTCACAATACCTCAGAGAGATCAAAGTGGGGGAGAAAAGAAATATATTCACCTCCGATCTTCCAATATCCAAAAAAGAAAGACCAAAAAAAAAGAAGATCAGAAAGAAAGGTACTTCTTGAATTTGAACAACCTTTCAAAATTTCTGTCACCAAAACTAATTTCATTTTTTCTCAATTCCCAATTTTTCATTTTTTAATCGGAAACTCAAGTTTTTACATCCTTCCTCTTTCCCTTGCGGAGATTTGGAAGTCATTGGGGTTAATCCGATTTATTCATGAAAATGAATTAGTTCACCAAATATACCGTTTAACCTTTATATAAAATTCTTTTAAAAATTCATTCCTTTCCTTACCCATTTACAACACATCAATTTCTACTACCTAGTATATAGGGTGTGGCAAAATTTGCTTTCTTTTTTATAAGGTTGTCTAAGTAACTAAATAACTTTTGACGCACCCTGTACAGGTACATTTAATAAAAATACATATACTAGGTGTTTAATTTTTATAGAACTTTTGGAAGAAAAACTTAATTCTTTTGCAACCTGCAATTGTTAAAAGTTAAAAAATTGTGAAAATGTTGGAAAGTTTGGAAAATTTTTATATTCACCTTTGTGTTCTTTCTATATATACAATATAGTACCAAAATAGTAAATAAAACACAATAGTAGTTATTCATATTTTTTAAGTACAGATATATTATACATAAAATATATAAAATATCTGTAGTTATATTCTATATATAAATATCAGAATGTAGTTAGAATTACAATGGAGAGTAAGTTTGGTGTTTGAGCCTATAAAGTTTTTTTTAGTCCCAGGCAGAGTTAATAACAAAGCAGAGTTCCATTATCTCTTCTTTGACACTCCCTCATAAGAATCAGGAGCTTAAAAGAGTTCGTCACAATTTTACTTAAAAGATATCTCCCCTTTAAAAAGTAGTTTTGGTGGGCGGTGGGCGTCCACTTGTCGTTCTTGACGTTCAGAATGTTCGAGCACGAGCACGGGGGAAACCATGAAGCCTCCTTTTACTTCTTTCCCTTCATTCGGAGCAACAGGCATCAGAAGGCTGTGAACATTTGAGCAGAATACAACTCATACAATTGTCCATATAGATCTTTCTCTCATACATTTTCTCTATATATTTTCACTATATATTTTCTCCTTGTATTTTCTCCTAATAGAGGAATCGTCTGAAAGTCAGGACATTAGACTCACAATTAATTTCCCTCTAGCCTTCTTCTGTTTCTCCCAATGTGGATTCCCTCCACTGTGGAAATGCACAGTTCGCCGTTCCGAGTCAACTAACGCGGTTTGGTTCCGGAGCAATTTAATTAGACATTTCGGACGAAGCCTCACGAGTTGGTTCTTTTGTCGACAAGTTGAGCCAATTCCGTCCCCTCTGTGCATCCCCTCACTAAACATCAAGACAACGAGGGTGAACATCACCGAGAAATTCCCTTTTTTTAACCCAAGGAACTTCATATTCATTAAACTACACTTCACAAAGAAAACTGAGATCGAGACCGAGGAGAAAACTTGAGAATTTTCAAGATTTTTTTAGTCTAATTATTATTCTTCAAAAGTTTTTTAACCTCAATTACTGTGAAGTTGAATTTGTGAACTTTAACATTAAATATTTTCATTGGCTCAATTTATTGGAACTGAAAGAGAACAAAGGTAAAATGAAACTTTTTCTATTTAACTTTCTTTTTTTGAAAGGAGCTTTTTTATAGATTACACTACATTTTATTTATAAAATATTTTTATCAAAAAAATGAAGATGAAAATAGTTTTATAATGATATTTATAAAAAATGAATATTTTTTGCCCGTATTTTATACAGTATATTTTTATGAAATTACGATATATGTATGTATTGGTATTGATGTAAGACTAATTTTATATTCATAGTAAACTTTGAGTTTATTCAAGTTTTATATTGTTAAGTATATGGAAAGGATTTTGGTCGTGTTGTTCATCTCATTGCACTTAACGGTCTCTTTAAATAATGAGTTTTTCTGCGTCAGTTCACTATTTTTAGACAAAGGGAGTTCCGAAGAATCAAAGGGAAAAAGAGCTAAAAATTGTCCACAATAAATAAATGGAAATTCCCATAATGCGTCCCTTAAAAAATGTTAAAAGACGACGCGGGAAAAGTGCTTGTCTTTCCACCATGAATCAAAGATTTATGATTCTTCTTCCTATTGCTCTTTATACTTATACAAAAATTCTCATTATATATATAAAGACAATACATTTACTACACTTCATCCAAGACCAACATTTTTACACTTTGAGAATAAATCTTATACGAGAAAAATATACTTACAATAAGTTTGTTTAAGATATTTATATATTTCTCTAATATAGAAAATATATTTGAACCAAAACAGATGCGTATGTTCTTCTATTATTTAAAGTCTTTTTCATATACAGGGCGAGCCAAAATTTATAGAATATTTTCTATAGTTATGTATAGGATGTTTATTGTGTAGTGTACTTAAGAGCTATTTAATAAGATCTAGAAAAGTATACATAGTAAACTTCTTGTTTATAAAATATTGTGTAAATTAAGGATCACCCTGTACTGAGATAAAGAAAGTCATTTTTTATGTTTTTTGAACTTTAGGAAAATGTAAAGAACATCAATATTGTTTTTCTAATCCTATTTGTTTTGTTTTGAATAATCTGTGACTTTTATGCAGAGGATAAAAAATAATAAGGGTAGATGTATAGGAAGGGATTTTTTGTATTAAGGGTATTCGGATCTTTCGGAGTATTCGGAGTGTCAAGTGTCTCAAGACTTTCTTTCTCAATTCGTTCCCCTTGTCCCTTTGGATCAAATGGAAATCGGGTTTTTCCATTCACAAGATCCGGAGATCAGACAGTTGGACATGATAGAAATCCCCTCTTGGGACAATTGAAAAAACCCTTTGTTTACAAATATGGGGAAGGGAAGGAGTGAAAAGAAGGGCGTGAATTTGAGGGGTAAAATGGGATTGTAAGTGTTTGGTTTCCTCCGAAAGCTCCGAAAGGAGAGAAAGCGAAAGAGGAAAATTTAGTCGACAAGATTTACATTTCCATTTAAAGGATATAAAATTCCCAACCTTCTGCTCCACATCTCACAAAAACCCACTTTCAACCTTCATTATTATCTTACTTACATTGGACAAATATCATACAACTTTCACAAAGAAGACTCCTTTCATAGGGCTTGTTATATTGATCACGTAAAGTGTATACTTAAATGTATGGTGTATGTATAAACATTAAACCTCTCAAATTCCCACTTCACACAAAAGCTACTTGAATACAATTTTACATGTCACAATTTTATTTATTGTCCTTTTTTAATTTCCATTCTATACATTATTCTTCTTCTTATTATTATTATTATTATAATACCTTTAGACCAAATAAACTAAAATTATAATTTTCGTTCAATGCATTTATATAATAAGGGTTTAAAAAAAACATCGACTTAAAAGATACCCTGTATAAATAAATTTATAAATATATCAGCATAGTATAAGTATTGGTAAATTAGTAATAATTAAATATAATTTATAATTAATTAAATTTAATTCTATAATGATTTAATTTGAAGGATGTTGGACGAATCGAGTGATTTTTATCTAAGCGATTCCTCGTCCACGACTTCCTCCCCTAACGTGGCACTCGTTTCCTTAACTATCGCCGACGTGGCCTTGGACGCGTCCCCATCCATCAACGACACAACTTCAGAGTCCGATTTGGTGGAGATGAAGAGCGGGAGAGAAGAAGCAACCGAGGAGGGAAATGTAAAGAGGAAAAATCCCGTTGGTAGGAGGAAGCTCATCCTAAGTGCACGAGAGAAAACCATGAGAAGACTTGAAAGTAATGAAAGAGAACGTCTAAGGATGCATTCACTCAACCAAGCATTCCAGGTAACAAAATTCCAAATACTTTCCCATATAAAATATATATTAGTAAATAATATACAACAGAAATATAACATATACAGGGTGGGTCAAAAGTTGTATAATTTATGTACACCATTTATGTACAAACAAGAAAAACACACATGCATGCATTGAGACCTATATTTGCTCAAGGGAGTTTATAAAGACATTTTGCTTGGAGTTTGTCCAGTGGTTTATTAATGTACCTCATCACAAAGGGAGTTGATGAATGGAGTGAAAAGGAGAAGCCCATTGTGAACTTTTAGATTCATATTTAAAATTGCGTGAGGTTCGGGGGAGAGAAAGATGCCCTGAGCCAGATGATGAAAAGGGACATTAAAATGTTATAACCATTTTATTAGTTTAGATAGGCCTTGATCTTTGCCATTTCCTCACTCCCCAATTCCCCAGTCAAATTACAAAAGGAAAAGGTAAGGGAGCTTTTCTACTACGCCCATTACGCTTCCCATCAAAGGAATTGAGGGGAAATTCAGGGAGAGCAAACATCGCCGTCTTATTGTGACGTCATATTTACATAATCTTGGTATTTACAACATTTATGGAAAAGATTCCTGTACCAGTGAGGTTGGAAACTTTTCCCTTTATGTATTCTTAGGTTGGGTTAGGTTAAAGGTAAACGTTTATTAACAACAATTTTCCTACGAGGGAATCAACAGTCCATTTGTAGAGAAATGACCATAATTGACAAACCATTTCCTTCCTTGACTCTCCTAATAGTTCACAAACATACTCACAATGGAATCAAGGTGAATGGTTTTAATATTCATATTGATACAGTTGAGGAATGAAGCTCAGACTTCCACAGAATTTCTGTTCAATTTACTTTACTCCGCACTTACACAAACTTACTCAACTTTCACAAACTTATTATAACAACTTTATTTCGAGGCTGAGAAAATTTCTGTGAGAAACTAGAGGTTGAATTTCTTTGTAAGATATTCTAATTTAATTATATAGTACTTTACAGATTTTTCTGTATATGGTAGTTAAATGTAATGTTACATACATTTAACTTTAAATCTAATGTTATCGCACTTACATATTAACACATTTAGGATGTACAAAATGATCAAATTTACTTCATAAATATATATAATATAAATACGGATTTTATGGTTAAAGTGCATTATAATTTATAAGTAAATACATATACAGGGTGAGCCATAAGTTGCTTTCTTTTTATACGATTATTTATTTAAAAAGAAAGTTTGTTAAATAAATAATCGTATAAAAAGAAAGCAACTTTTGGCTCACCCTGTATATAATTTAGTAAATATAAAATATTTGGATCATTTATGATATTTAGTGAAAAGATTTCCTAGACGGTTTTATTGATTTTTTGATTTGTCCCTGTGAAAAGCGTAAGATCAAATTAGCTCACCTCATTTCTCCCTTGTTTGCTATTTTTTGATTCCCAATTGTGCCCTTGTAAAAGCTCATTTGGCTTTGATTCTTTTAGTCCCTGAGAGAAGTCATTCCGCACGTGGCGAGCAAAAGCAGACGTCTTTCCAAACTCGAAACTCTCACCTTAGCCAAGAACTACATTGTGGCCCTGACCGGCATGGTCGTCCACGAGGACTGCAAAGAGGGAGAAGAAGGAGAAGACAAAATAAATCCCGTCGATGTCCTGGAAAAAGACTGCTTGCTACAACCAGCGGCTGTCGGCGAAGAAGGCGACGACTTCACCTTTGACCTCGACATTGGAGAAAATCCAGACTCACTTGGATTCTACGATGACTAAATTCAATCAGAGTATCAAAAATATTAATCAGTATTATTATCCACTGACAATGAGAATTTTAAACTTTAAACTTAATTTCCAAACCATCATTTCCCAGTAATTCTCTATTAAATGGAAATTTAAAGTCTCGATTACTTAAATGGGAATTTAATTAAAGTAGGGGTGCATAAAACGCTGCCTAAAATCATACGCAACTTTAATGATGGCAATTGTCATTTAAACTATAAAGTAATTTTTTAAACTACAATATAATGTAGATTATATTAAATTATAAATGATCTCTAATTGTAAGATGAATCAGTAACGTCAAATTACAATATTTACATTAAATATTCCATAAAACTAAACTTTCCTTGGTGTAAATATTAATAATAATAATGTATGTGTGAATCTACCATAAAGTATTTGAGCAAAATGTTGGCCAAAGTAGATATATTTAGAATTTAGAAATATTTAGAAAAAGCACAGGAGCAGATTTTAAACCGTGATTAATTACAAGTTTTACAAGCTTAAGCTGAATGCTTATTCCAGGCAAAAAAAGCTTTCTAGAACAAGGCCATTGATTAAATTCAACTTGAACTGACATTTGGAATCTGCGTAGATAAAGCATAAAAAAGCATGATATAGGAAAGAATGTAATTTAGAAATTCAATAATGTATAATATATTATATGTGTAAGAAAAGAAGATATATGAATCTGTATATGCTGTATCTGTATTTGTAATGTATCTGTATAAGTATATCCAGAGATGGTATTACAAAGGTGTATTAAATCTAAAAAAACGTGTCAAATGGCGAGGTTCAATTTAAGTAAGTGGAGTAATCAGATGTGATGACATTCATCTACCTTTGTTAGAAACCAAGTTTTGCAAATATCTCTCACATATATAAAATAATGGAGATCTACTATACAAGACTTTACATATATACAATATATTATATACATACAGATATGTATATATCTGTATTACAACACGTTCCATTTCCTCAACTGCATTTTCCCCATTTCTTCATGGTGTTGAATTGATGACAATTTTTGTACAACTCGGGATGAAAAAGAGTTTTCAATATTTAATTCGCCTATGAGTTTTTCTTCCTCTGCGGATGACAGAAAGTTGGAGAGAATTTGGAGAGAGTTTGGGTTATATCGAACCATAGGAGAATTGTGAACATTCTGAACCTGTTGCGTTCTCCAAACTTTCACCTCCTTTTTCCATCCTTTTTTATTCCGATGATCCGATGTGTAGGGTCCGATGTAGTGGATTCGATGTAAAGGATCTGAAGGAAAAGATCGAGGATCATGGAGGAAAAGAAAAAAGAGGAGAATGGATAAGAAATATGTATAGTATTATTAGCTGGATCCTCCCAGGGGGCAAAAAGGGGTCAGAGTCATTAAATGAACCCGCAGCTTTCAATATCATTTACGTGTATCTCCTTTGTCAAGAGAAATGATAAGGGTTTGGAGTTGAGATGAAAAGATGAACATTTTTTATCTTCGGATCGTGTGGAGGATCAAGTTGACGTTGATCGAATTACTCAATTACACAATGTCTTAACACGGAAAAATCTCCCCTTTGAAACAAATGACGAATTGGGTCATTGTGACAATATACAAAATGTGGAGAGATCGAGACTGTTCAACAACTCACTACTTTATCTTCAATTCTTCCATTCATTTCATCCAGACGTTTTAAAGGGAAAAGATAAAACACAAAAAATGTAAAACACAAATGTCTTTTTCCTAATACAAATCTCTAGAAATACACTTTTATGAAATTGTGAAATCTTTCGAATCTTTACATTAAAATATTGTGCAAGTATTGTGCAACTTGGCTTTGCTTTTGCTATGTATTAAGAATAATCTCGTCAAAAACTTTACATAAAATATATATAATAAATATAAAAAAGTATTGTGAATATATTCCAAATGTATTAAAGTAAGAATTAATTTAAGTAATTTTTAATGTACTAATGCCCAACGTTACCAAACTTTTTAAGTAGAGGTTAAACTAATCAGAGATTAGGCCAACTAGCATTCTCATTGGC